>JACEEZ010021023.1:0-72500 GCA_016584305.1 Chionoecetes opilio
CCACTGGGGGGGCATTTTGGGGGGGGTTCGGTTGGGGGACCCCCGGCCCCGGGGCAGTACCTGGTAGGGCTTCACGGCAGGGGGCGGGGTCATCGGGGAACCGGCGACATCTCCGGCCGTCTGTGTTGACGGGGGGCACCGGCTCCCGGAAAGAGGATGCTGCCGAATGCTTTTGCAAAAGGCGTAGGGGTGAGGGGCCCCCCTTGCCCCCCCAACCTCCGGCCAGCCCGCAGCGCACGAGACGTGCCCCTGAGCACCCGCGGACTATATACTGTAACCTTGGGGTCATCTTTTTTGGGGGTTATTCAGTTTGCCCCCCTCCTGCATTTTACATGTTTGTCGCTTTTTTTTGCATTAGGGGTTTCCGCAATGGAGTGGGGTGTTAGGGTGTTAACGAGGGGGTTTGGGGTTTTGTTACCCGCGGTTATAGTAGTTTAACTGGGCCCCCGGGGCCCAAAGGGTTTAGTAGTTCACCGTGACCCCCAAAAACTGTTTCATACGTCCTTTTCCCTCTTGCTCGCCCCAAAAAACCTGCAGTGGCTGCCCCACCTGTCTACTTCACCTCCACTGGTATCATAGAACTAACCACTATCCCCCGAAAGTTTCTGGGATTTGGTTAATTCCCAAAGATCGAAACTCGAAAATGCCAGTGGTCGCTAGGCAGTTTTACTCAAAGGTTGTCTAGTTTTTGGCCCGCGACTAATTTTTTCATAAATTATTTCGCAAAAAGATGCACCGCATCTGAATACCAAAAAATATAGTTCTTCTGTTGTTCTACTAATTATATGGATGACATGCATTAGATGGAACGTTCTATAATAGCAATTTAATGCAAATTACTCGCCTCGAGTAGCAAAGCTTAATATTTTTTACATGTATATTGTTGGATGTAAAATTTGGGTGATGTTCACACTGTTTTCTAAGACCAGTACCACTGCTGCGTCTGGCAAACGCTTGTCAAATACAATAAGCAATGCCTTGGAAAAAAGAAGAATAAGAATGCCGAAATCGACTTGTTGCTGCGACAATGTAGGTTATAATTGTGGAGGCGACACGCCCCGGCGGGGGGTGGTGGCGGGGAGTGGTGGGCGGGGAAAAATTTTTGGCGGGGAGATTGAATCAAAACATTGCCACTTTCACGCGTCGACTCATTGCACTTCCAGGCTTTCTATCTGATTGGGTACACAATAATAACAGGAAAATATGACTGCCTAGGTATAGATAACTTCTAAACAACGTTTTTGACTATATATTCATGAGTAGCATTTACCTCGCCCCCTCAACTAAACCTATTTGTTATTTTTTTATATACAATTTTTTACAGAATCAGGCTTTAAAAATATACAATAGAAAAAAATCTTTCTAAAATTATACTTTTGTTTTAAGTGCAAAGGAATAAGCCCAATTTTTCTTTTCAAGTGACCAACTTTTCACCAAAGTGAGTTAAAACTCCCAGCGACCATGGCATTTCGGAGTTGCAGTTCCTCTAATTAGCTGGGATGAAGTGTGGGGGTGATGCCATGGGTTTGATTGAATAGGTAAGAAACTCAGTTTAAAATTTGTATGTATAAAATTTCCCCAAACGGGATTAGCGATAGGAAAAAAAGTTCATAGCAACGAAGAAACTATGATTGTCTTTCATACTCTGTGCAGATAATGAGAGTACCTTGGCCGGCCAATCGCCACCAACACAACAATAATTAAAAGCGCGGGCTATTCCTCGCCGTCGAATCCCGAGTCCTCCAGCTTTCAGCTACCCGTGACGGTGACCCGCCTCGTCTGTGTCTTCCTGAAGAAGACAGATCATCTTTCCACGCCTGTGATTCCATCATAGGACATCACCAGGCTCAGAGTGTTCTTCAAGGGAACCTCGCAGCCCTACGGTAAACGACAAAGGGAAATTTTTGGTTTAGGTCATCCCGCGATTTCGAGGCAGACAGTTTTCCTACCGTAGGTAGATAAAAACTATAGTCGTCACCTGCAGTGATGTCGCCAGCCGCCATATATTTCGAATTATAGCATCACTACTGATTTTTATGTGCCACTGAAGATGATACGGAAAATCTTAAGAACAAGGGGCTCCCCGCTAAGCTGACCCAAAATGTTGGCTCTACGTATTAACTTACTGTCCTTAACCCCATCTGTTTAGATTTTAATGAGTGCCGATCCTTACTTTGCCTACATGGCCCATATTAAATTCAGGTTCTTAAGAAAAACTAAGTTAGGTTGGAGGAGGTTAGGTTAGGGCAGGTTAGGTTAGGTTAGTGCACAGCAGGGGGGGGTCGAGGTTGGGGGAAGTCCCCCCCCCCCCGTTAGGTTGGGCGGTTAGGTTAGGGCACAGCCGAGGGGCTCATAGTCAAGTTGCCGCCCCATATTTCTTCTTTTTTTTTTCTTTACCTTACGTTTAGTACGTTTTGGGGCCTTCCACTTCTCTCCTTCTTTAAAAAATTTTTGTTAACTTTTCCCCCTGTTATTTCACCCGGGAAAGACTTTTTTGATCATTTTCCAACCCTTTGTTTATCATCCTAATCATTGTCTATTTTGTGTTTGATCTCCCAACACTGCGTTAGGAACATTTTGGTGAGGTTTAAAATACTTTCAGTTTTTTTTCGCCCCCCATAAAGCCTAACCCCGTACACGGGGCCCCCCGTCTTTCTGCTTGTTCCGCCCCACCCTCTCTGCCTGGGGGACTATTACATGATGTTTAAAAAGCTTTTCCCTTGACTCCTATTTTTGTTACATTCCTATACAAGTACTACACACTTATTCCTATACAAACCCTGCAATGTTAATTACTGTAAACTTTTTCTATGGAAATATATTATACGGTTAGGAGAGCAAAATAAGTTTTGGTTGCTACTTGTGCAACCTTTAGCATTTCTCAGAATTCGGCCTTTTCTTTAATTTCTTCGGCCAATTTTCAGCTTTTGATCTTGATGACATAGAGGGTTGTGTAATACCTCTTTTAGGGGTTTTCCAGGATGGGGATCCATTTCTGGGGTTAATTTGTGGATATGGGGTCAAAATCAAGGTCAAATCAGAGGTCAAAAGGTTAGATTTGACCTAAATCAGGAAAAATCACCTTTATGTGGTTTGAATATGAATTTATTTGTCAGCCTTACGATATGCAAATATATATATATAATATATAATATATATATAAAATATATTATATATTTTATTATTATATAATATATTTTATATATATATATATATTATTTAGGGTGCCAATAAAAAGCGAAAGTTGGATTTTTGAACGGCCCTTAGTGGAATACTGTGGGGTGGTGAGAAAAACAACGTGTGTAAAATTTGAGCGCAATCGACAGTATCTTAAGGGGCGCAAGTCGTTTGATTGTTCCCCCTATAGACCTCTGATAGGGAGTACAAGGTCAAGGACATCGTCTCTGAGGTGTTTGTTGGCAATTATTGGAAGCCTTTTGAGGACCGATCCCTTCCTCCAGCTGGACTGCTGTTCCCCCTCGCTCTTCAAAGCGAGTATTAGCCCCTTAGGGCGGGGGTATCCATGTTGCCCAAGCCATCATTGTCTAACGCTTGGGCCGGGGAAGGGAAGCCTTCGATGTTCCTGGCTGTGTCGACGGTGCCTCCGACAGACCTGCAAGAGAATTGGCGCTGATCCTAGTTCTTCGTCCAGCTGCCAGTTGAAGGATGGAACAGCGCCACCCCTCGCGCCGCCCGTCGTCGTTGGTGACGTGTAGGCTAGCGACTGCGCCGAGACGCCTCGACGAACCCTTGATCCACCTCCGGACACTCCGGCTCCATTCGAGGGAACGCCCTCGTCTGCTCCGACGCGTCGAGGAGGGCGCCGGACCGCCCTGGCTTTCCTCCCCTCCCGAACGACGCTTAGCGTCGGAAGAGGCGGGCGGGGCGTCGGAGACGGTGAGGCGCTTCGGCGGTTCTCGGCTCTTTTTCCCGCTGATCGCTTTCCGCGGCGCCTTCATCGGCGGTTCGGCAAGCGGTGGTCCTCCTCGAAAGACCCGAGAGCCCATGGCGACCAGTGGCTCGCTCAGGTACCGAAAGTGCCGGGATAAGAGTCTTCATGCAGACTTGCTGATCTCAGGGTCATGGAAGTCGCGGAGGTCGGCGGCCAAGTTTCAAGTCATCGCCGGCGCACGAAGGCGGCCACGGGCGCCTCGAACCAGCGGGTCATGTAGACCTCACAGCGACGAAGAAGGTGAACCAGGGAGGCTGGGACAGCTCGCGCGGCGAGCAGAAGCTACCCCAGTTGGGCGGCGAACAGCGTAAATTCTTCGCCGCGTACGTTGGCACGCGCGGTGCATGGCGCCCCGCGTCACCGGAACCTTCACCTTCGGGACATCGCCCTCGCACCAGCAGCGACGATTGAAGAGCTCCAGCCAACTCCTTGTATGTCGTCCTGCGGGTGGGCTTGTGGTTGAAACCAGAGGCGTCCCACTCCTGCAGAAGTGTGTCCCGATTGTTCAGGAGGGTGGGCGGCAGCTCAGTCGGGCCCATTGGGCGGCTCCGGCTGGTCGGTCGATGAAAGCCCACCGTGATTTCCTGGAACTCGGTTGCCACAGTACCAGCACACGCATGTCACACGCAACCACGACGAACCGGCCCACATGCAGATAGCGAACGCCTTATCCAGCACCAGCTCGTGTACATGTGGTGCGGCAGGCGAGGCGAGGAGGAGGACACGAGCACAGCAGCGTTCGCTCCAGCTGCCGAGGTCGAGGCTTCTGTGATGATCGCTTCTCTGCAGCCACTGTCATCTCCGGCGCTGAACTCGGCGCTCCAGCACCCTGTCAGCTCCCGGTGCAAGATCCCCGGCGACCCTTCTCGCGTTGCGCCGCTAGGAACTCGCGATCAGCCGGGATCGTATCTAGGCAGTCATCGCGTCGGCGTGGGCGCGTCAAGGAGGGTCGCGAGGGCTCTTGAAAAAATCTTCTCCTTCGTCTTGTCGTCGCCTCTTCCCTTGCTCTTCACGAGCGCATTCCAGTCCGAAAAAGACCTCCACCTTTGAGAACTGCGCTTTTTGCCGTCAATCGTTGGGATCCTCGCGGTCCCCAGAACACTTAGCACCTCTGGACAGTGGGCCGCGGCACTGGTGGCGACGGTTTTCTTTTCACGTTGTGGAAGTAGAAAAGAAAGCCCACTTGACCACGTCGCCACGAGAGGGGAGTTTGGCTCCGAGGATGGGGTCGGGTTTGCTTGTCCTCCCACCAGCCAAACAGTCGGAGCTGCGGCTGAATGGGGAACAAAAAAGGGGGGGGCCATTCTTTGAAAAAGAAATGGGTGATTTAGAACCCTAGCCTTTCAGACTTCGGTACGGTATAATCAAATAGTAACATAGTACAGGTTTCAATTCACTTGCGCCACCTTTAAATAATAAACCGATCGCTTGCAAATTTTGCATGAGAGGTTTTCCCATTACTGCACAGTATCCCACCAAGGGTCGTTCAAAAATATCAAGTTTTAAATTTAACCATATGCGCTATGGCACCCTAATAATAATATATATCATTTAGATATATATATATATATATAGATATATATATATATATATTAGTTAATATATAATTATATAGATATATTAGAGAGATAGATATATATATATGTATATATATATTATATATAATACTATATTCATAGTATATTATATATATAGTTATATATATATAGTATATATAGATATATATGATATATATTTATATATTATATATATATTATATATATATATAGTATATTCCTACCGCCACCCATATACCGATTCATCTATATTTATATATATACACACCCCCCGCACCCTATATATATATATATAGTAGAATAGATATATATAGATGAGATTAGATATATATATTATATGATATATATATATAGATAGTATATATATAAGATATAAAAAATGATATATTATATATATATAATAATATATATATATATATAGAGTATAACTAGAGATAATATATTATATATTATATATATAGTATATATATATATATATACGATACTATATATAGATACGAATAATATATATATGATATAATGATATATATATCTATATATAATATAGATATATATATAATATATATTATGATAGTAATAATGATAGATTATATTATATATATATTATATATATATATATTTTATATATTATATATTATATTTTTATATTTATATAATATATATTTATATATATTATATAATTTTTTATTATTTTTATATATTATATATATTATATATAATTATTTATTATAATTAAAATATTATAAAATTTTTTTATATATATATTATATATAATATATATTTTAAATTTAAAATATATATATATATAATATAAGTTATTAATATATATATATTATATATATTTTTTATATATATTTTTATTTATATATATTATTATAATTATATTTTATATATTATATATTATATATATTATATTATATTATATATATTATATATATATAATTATATATTATTTATAAAATATATATTTTTATATATATAAAATTTTAATATAAATTTTGGAATTTTAATTTATTATTAAATATAAAATTTTAAAATTTTTTTAATTTTATATAATATAAATTAAAAATTTTAATTTTAATTTTAATATTTTTTAAACCCTAATTTTATATATATTATTTTATATATATTTTTTATATATATAATGGATTTTTTTTTTAAGAAAAGGGTTATTTAATATATTAAAAAATAATTATTTAAATATTTAGATTTAATATTAATATTAAATAAAAGGGTTTAATATTTTTAATATCTAATATATTTTGAATTTTTTGTGTATATATTTTTTTTTATTAATATAAATTTTTTAAATTTTAATTTTATCAAAATTTTTTAAATTATTTTTAATATATATAATATATATTTTTTTTAGTAAGTTTTAATATATATATTATAAGAATATTTTATATATATAAAAAATTTTTAATATATATAACTTATAATTATAATTATATTTTTAATATATAAAATTAATTATTAAAATTTATATATATATATTATATTTTTCTATTATATATATATAATATATTTATATATATTTATAAAATATATATATAATATATTTTTATATATAGTTTTATATATATTTTTTATATATATATATATTTTTAATTTTATATATTATATATTTTATATTTTAATATATATTAATTTTATATATATTATTATTATATATATATATTATTATATATTTTATTTTTTATAATATTATATTTTATATATATTATATATATTATACAATAATATATAAAATATATTATATAATATTTTATTATATTTTATATATATTTTATATATATATCTTTTAAAATTTATTTTATATATAAATATAATATATATATTTATATATTATATTATCCCTAAATATAATTATATTTTAATTATATAATATAATAAATATATATTTATTATATTATATTTTTATATATCATATATATATATATTTTATATATATATATATTAAATATTAAAAATATTGATTTTAATATTTATAATATATATATTATTTTAATATATATTTTAATTTTATTATATTTTAATATATAATATATATTATATTTTATTATAAAATTTTTAATATATATATTTTATATATATTTTTAATTTTATATATATTTTTATATAATATTTATATTATTTTTAATATATTATATTTATATTATATATTTTTTATATCTTATATTATTTTTTTTTTATTTATATATTAATATTTTATAATTATATATTTATTATTTTTATTTTTATATTATTTTATATTTTTTATTTTTTTACTATATATTTTTTTTATTTTTATATTTTATATATATAATATTTTTATAATATTTTATTTTTTAAAAATATTTTATTTTTTTTGTTTTTTAATATTTTTATATATATTAATTATATTTTTTTATATATTATTTTATATTATTTTTATATTTTATTATTTTATTTATATTTTTTTTTTATTATTTTTAATAATTTATATTTATTATTTTATTTTATATATTTATTTTTATATTAATTTTTTATACTATTTTTTATATATATTTAAATATTTTTTTTTTTATATTTTAATTCATATGCAAATTATTTATTTTATTTTTTTTTTTTAATTTTTTTATTTTTTTAATTTTATATATTTAAAATTAAAAAATCTATATTTTTTTTTTTATATCTTTTATATACATTTATTTTTTTCTATTTATTTTAATAATTTTTAAAATTTTAATATATTCTATTATTATAATTTTTATTTTATTATTTATTATTATTTATTTATTTATCTATTTTTATTATATCTTTTTAATTAATTTTAATTACTAAATATATATTATTTTTAATTATTTTTAATATATATATTATATTTAATTATTATATTATATATAATAATATTTTAATTATATATATTTTAATTATATTTTATTTCTTTTTATATATATAATTATATATATATAATTATATAAATATTTAATTAATATTAATATATATATATATTAATTCTATAATTATTAATATATATTTTAAAATATATTTATTATATATTTTTATAAAATAAAATTTAAAACTATATATTTTTATATATATTATTAATATATATATTTTATTATCTAAAATATATTTTACTTTTTTATTTTATATATTTTATATATATTTTATTATATTTTTAATATTATATATAAATTATATATATATTTTAAAAATTAATATCTTTATATTTTATATATTATTATTTTTAATTTTCTTATTTATTATTACTTATATTATATAAAATTTTTATATTTTTAAAATATATATTATTAATATATATATTTTATATTTATATCCCCAGGGGCGGGTCCCGTTAACCCGAGCTTTCGATATACGAGAATCCGAGGGGGTACAAAGAGGTGTAAATTAGGGTCTTTTTTTCCCAATTACAAAGATCGAAAAATCCAATGTTACGACATTAAAACGGGGGGTGAGAAAAAAATACCAATTTTTTTTTACAAAAAATTAAATAACGTTTTCTGACTAAGGTTTTTTAACCAAGGTTGTACGAACTAAATCTGAAAAGATGATAATTCGGGTTTGGGCTCAGAAATGACAATGGGGCCCCTACAAAAATTCAAAACCCCCGGGGCCCGAGAAGCCAGCAACGGAGGTAGTATGGAAGCAAAAACCCTTTGCTCCCCGCACAAACCTGGGATACTATTTTTTCCCCATGACGAAAGCTAAAAAAAGCCCCTGATAGGTGAAAACCGATTGGGAAAGGTTTGACTGGCAAAGGCGTCATCCTTTCACCACCAATGAAAAAACAGTTTTTAAAACTTCCCCGCCCCAAAAAAAACAAGCCAGCGTACATTTTTCCGGGCAAAAAAGGCATGCCGGGAATCCCTCTGTCCGCCTTCTGTTCCCGTCATCTAAAACTAATTCTGGGGTTTTTTTTTTTAATTTGCTTCGTTTTAAGAAATTTTAATGTTCAGATAGAAAAGATTTTTATAATTAAGGACCCTTGGGGTTGTAGTTTATTGGGGGTTAAGGGTTTTGTTTTTTGGGGGTTTAAAATTTTGGGGTTTAAAATGGTAAAATTTTTTGTGATAGGGGGCGGCTCCGTGGCAAGTTTTTCCCCCGCCCCCTTTTCCCCCCCGCCAGCTGGGCCCAGCAGTCACCTCATCATAACATTTTTAAAATCACCCTTTTTTAAAGGGTTTGACACACGGTGCTACTTTGATTTAGATAATGCCCACTGGATAAACTCTCCCCAAAAAATCACTAATTTTTATAATAACGATGATAAGACTTTTAAACCCTTTGCCCAACCCCTACCTGGGGGGAGGGGCGGCCTGCCCCGCCCGCCCCCTCTCTAAAAAACCCGCCGTAAAATTCCGCCTCACCTGTGTTTCCTGAAAAAGGGAACGTCAGCTCCTACGCCTGTGAAAAGCACCATAGGAAAAACCCAGTGACATAGGATTCCTCAAGGGTCCTCGTTTTCCTCTAAAAAATTACAAGGAGATCTCCCGCGGGCGGCGGAATTTTGGGGCTGCCGCACGAAAACAAAAACCACCCCGTTTTTCAGCTGTATAATAGGTGCCTTCCTGAAGAAGTCTTTTTCCACTCCCACCGGTGATAGCCCCAATAGGATACACCAGGGCCCTTTGGGAAATTCCTAAAAGGGGTTCTCGCCCCCCCTACTAAAATTACCAAATTTTATGATAGTTGAAAAAACATTTTTTTTTTTTTTTTTTTTTTTTTTTAAAATATTGTTGGGGCCTGGAAAAAAACCCTATATTTTCCCCTTAGTTATGGGGTTTCGTTTCGAGATTTCGCTTTACGATTAGGGCCAGGTGGAACCTAACTGCCGTATCTTCGGGACCCCCTTTGAAACTATAATCACTTTTAAAAACCCATGTCTAAAATTTTTAAAAACTATAAATTCGCCCCATTTTTAAACACAGTTTAAAAGCATGAAAAACTTAGTAAAAAATAATGAGCTGCGCTACGGGTTTGTGCTTTAGAAAAACAGGTGACGGGTGTGAGGGAGCGGAGGCCGGCGGAGAAAACCCCTCGCCCAGTCACTAACACGGGGAGTATGAGGGTGGGGGGGTTTGCTAAAACCCCGATTAAATGATGGTATTTTTTTTTAGGTAAAAAAAAATTTTTAGGGAATGGCGCTAATTTATTTTCAGAAAACAAAAATATATCAATGGAAAAGCTAATCCCCAATTTCGCTTCTACTAATGCGGGCCCTTTAAGCTTTTGATAAAAATCCTGCCTCCCGCCACCAGGGGGCGGGGGGCCCAACCATCCCCGCCCTAAAGTAAAAGGGCCTCCCTTTCCCACCCCTGGAGTTAAACCTCCCAAAAGGCGCTATAGGCACCCCCAAAAAAAGGAGAAAAACAAAAAAAAAGAGAAAAAAAAAGAATAAAGCAGCGCAAAACCCTCGGGAGATAATCCCCGGGAAAGTGGGGGATGGTAAGGATTTAGGTTTGGGCGCGAAACTCGAGGGTCGCAAAAACCGGATGGGCGTAAAACTGGGGAGGGTACTGTTAAGAGTACTTTGAAATTTTTTTGGAACCTGTATAAATTTTCAGAGCTAGGGCACTGAAGGTCACAACGGGAATGAAAGTGACATCTTCAGCCCTACTGGCACAGCAGCCCCATGGACAGATAGGGAAAAACAAATAAAAAAGTTTCCCCAGGTGTTTTGAGGGCCGTTTTTCATACCCTTTTTTATGCCCACTGTTTATTACGGTTTTTTGTAATTTTTTTAAATTATTTTTATAATTTTTTTTTTGGTTTAATTTGTTATCATTATTATTATCATCATTTATATTATTATCATTTTTTACTATTTTTTTGTTATTTTTTTTTTCTTTGGGTTATCATTTTTACCAGTAACTTTTTGGGAAAATTTTTATTAAACTTTTTAAATCATTATTATAGAATCTTATTAGTATATTTTTATCATAAATTAATAAACCCATTTTATTATTGTTTTTTTTTATTATTGTTTTTTTTGTTTTTTTTATTATTATTTTTATTTTTAATTATTTATAAAAATTTTCTTTTTTAATATCGTTTTGGGCCCATAATATTTTATGAGGTTTATAGGGCCAAATTAATGCTTCAAACATATCTACCTTGTTTTCAATTTCTTCAAGGCCCAAATACTGCCAGTCTCTTTTAAACATACTCCCTTTTTGTCTTCCTTGGCCTTCCCAGTGGAACGGCAACATCCCCAACTTCCTTTTTTTTTCCAAACAGCTCTCCCAAAGCCCCCATCACTTTTTTTCTCCAAATGTTTTTAGTGGGATGCTGAAGTCAGGGATGTTTTTTGATTCAAAAAAAATTTTGAAATTTACTTTTGTTTGAAGTTTTTTTTTGGCAGGGCTTAAAAAAACGAAATTATTTTCAAAAGTTTTATTTCCCGGGTTTCCAGAAAACGTATCTTTAATTTTTATTTTTCTTTTCCTCTCCCAAACATAAAGTTCCTGAACCGGTTAAAAAAAAATGAAAACCCCGGGTTTTGAAAAATTATTCTCAAAATATGTATGGGAAAATGCTATTAGCCCCAATAAATAATAATGCCTATACAAGGGCTACATTCTTTTAGAAAGGTAATAAAGCCCCTACCCTTTCATGGGGAAAAGTATCCCAAAAAAATCAAACCCTTAGATTTGTTTTAAAAACTATTTTTATACACTTAAACCCGTAAAATTTCGGATACCCGTGTGACAATATCTCTGGTACCCGGGGCTTTTGCCAGAATTTTTTATAGCGCCCAAACAAAAAAATTGAATGTGTATCAATGTATTCGCCCCTAATTTGGGGCAACTGCTAAAAAATTTTTTTTTGCCAAAGGCTTGTGGTTACCGTATTTGCCGGCGGGGTAAGACGCAGTTTTTTCCCTTAAAAAGGAAAGCAAAGTTCACCCCGCGTTTTAATGCGGCCCCTATTACCCCAATGAGAGGTTTTGGGCAGAGAATGCAGAACAGGGCCCGGGGGGTATTACTAAAGGGGTCGGGGGTGATCTTGTTTAGCAGTAGTTTTTCCCGACACAAATTTGTAACTGTGTTATCAATTAATGCAAAAATACTAAGAAAAGGTTGGAGTTTAAAAGGGAAAAAAAGAGCTGGGGCAACAAAGATACGATTGTTTCTGCCAAGATGGGGCCCGGGTTGATTTTAAAAAATTTTATCCCCCCCCCCGCTGCTGCCCCCATTGTAAACGTCTTTTAAAGCTCAAAGGGCTGCCGCTTCCCGGGATAAACCCCACTCGGCACCCCCCGCCACCCACCATGGGTCATTACCGCTCAGACTCCGCCCCACCCATGGAAAAAACAAAAATCCCGCATATTTGATGTCCCTTAAACCCCCATTCCCACTCGGGCCCTACAAGTTGACAAAAGTGGGGAAAGGGGAATGATAGAAGGGAGGGAGAAAATGGGGGATGGAATTTTTTCGCTGGAATGATATTTTTGATAAATGGAATGTGGAAAAAGAGCGTCTTAAAGTTTTTTTTTTTTAGGAGGAGTGTGAGCGGTGAGAGGGGGGGTTTTAGTATCTTGGGGATTTTGTCTATACACACAAGGATGGGGGAAAGGGGTCCCTGGGTTTGTTGTGTATTTTGACAGAGGAAAATCCATTTTACAAAAAAGGGGGCGGGGGTGCGCCGGGGTGTGGGTCTCTGATGTCCGTGCCTGACTGAATTTCCTGGTGGGGTTGCAGTTGTGTCGGCGAGGACAAGTCAGGTCCCGCGTCAGGTCACCCCCGGGGGCCCCTAATCCCCGGTCCCAGATAGGGGGGGGCCTAAGGGCCCATTGGGAGGTGTGTATGTGGGGTTTTGGGGTTTTTTGTTAGGCCGTACATTTGGGAAGCAAAGGGGGGGAAAAAGGAAACAACAGGCCTTTGTACCACCTCGACCCCCCCAACCTCACCCCTGTCCTCTACGGATAAAGGAAAAATTTATAAAGAGTGCTAGTAAAAAAAGGGCCCCAAAAGATACCCGTAGACGGGGAAAAAAGTCTTCCCCACGGACACCAAGACCAAGACCCCAAACACGGCCCACAGGTCCCGCCCAAGGCCGGGAAAAACCCCATAAAAAACCCCCGGGACACGCACCCTTTTCATCACAAACCTTTGAATTTTTTACCCTTCAAGCAAATAGGGCGTGTTACACTAAAAAGGTGCGCCGCCCCCACGGCTCCCTTTCACATGTACCCTCCTGTACTTTAAAGGTTTTTTTGGGGAAGAATATTTTTTAAAGTAATGAGACTGGGGGCCGTGCTGATAATTGTCGTTTTTTCAAGGGTTTATGTACCCAAAACAATATCTTTTAGAGTTCAAATCCCCTTCTTCATCCCAAAAGAAGTGCTATTAAGCAAATTTTTTCAAAACCCTGCCTCTGAGGGACCAGGCCCGCTTTGAGGGTAAGCAGGAAAATGCCGAAAATGATGGGAAACCCTGACGAATAGTGTGAAAATAAGGGACGGGTGACAGAACGCTGCCGTGATTTCAGAGTGTGAAAACCAAACCTTCACCTGTACCTTCCCGAAAAAAGACTAAAACAACCCTCCCCGACGGGGATAGATTATAGGGGTTAAAAACCCGGGGAAAAAACGTCAATCCCAAAACGTTTCCCTTCAAAAATAAAAAGAAGGAAAAATAAATTACCTTACAGAATTAAACCTTTTTAAAAATCTAAAGTAAATTTTTTTATTGGGCAAACCACCGATTTCGAGGCCCAAACTTTGTCCTCCAATAGGGTTTTTGGGGGGTTTTGAATTAATTTTGGGGTCTCGTTTTTATCGGGAAATTTAATTTTTTGTTTTTCCTGTGGGGGGGGGGGGGGGGTTTAAAATTTCTGGCTGAAATAAAAGGAAGGGGGTTTTTTGGTATAGTGTAATTGCCCTTATTATTCAATTCGCCTGGGAAAAGGGGGCTCAAAAAACTCAGAATGAAAAGGGAAAAAACCCCACCAACCGGGGTTGGGTTTTTCGGTAAGGTCCTAGGACTTGTGAAAGCCCACTACCAAAATAATACCAATATCTATACGCAAATTTTCCACAAAATCCCAAACACATAAGCAGAAAAGCAACAAAGGCATACCCACAACATTAAAAATAAACTATATTTCATAGCTAGCAAAATATTACAATATCAAATTTTTGTAGCATTTCCCGCCCAATTTTTATTAGGGCCCTTTTGGGTTTCCCTGTCCCCCCCCTTTTTCCCCTTTCATTTTTAAATAGTATAATTTTTATTCACAAATTTTTGGGACTGTGAATATTGTATCGAGGTACATTTCCATAAACATTTTCTTTCCCCTACAAATCCTTTTTTTTTTTTTATTATGATAAATTTACGTTTTTTTTTTTTTTTTAAACAAAAACACCAATATTTTTTTTTCTCAAAACCACCTTGTAAAATTTGGGGTGCGTCTTATGCGGAAAGGGGGTTTAAAGGGGCCCGGGCCCCCTATACGGTTTCTATGATTGTACTTGCAAGATGAAGAGCGTTGAGGTTTTGGGAAACCAGGTACAGGGTCTTTTTACAGAAAAAAAGGCCGCAAGGGTCTTTCCCCTCTAAACTCCCCTGCCCCCCGAAAGGGAGAGACCTTTTTCAGCCCCCTTTACCCTTTCCCGGTGGTTAAATGGGTCAATGGCATTTTGTGTGACCCCTGGGGAATTTTCTCAGGTAAATTTAAATTGCCAAAAATTCAACCCGGGCCCAAAAAATTTGCCCAAACCTTTTTTTTTTTTGGCGGGGCCCAAATTGGGGAAAACTCCCCGGTTTTTTTTTATGGGGAGACCAAATGGGCATAGCCGCGCTTTACGGGGTTTAAAAACCAAAAACCTTTTTAAAAATACAATCAGGAAACGTTTTGTGGGAGGAGTATGCAATCTCAGTTCCCCTTAAAGAATGAATCCAATTATTTTTTTAATATTTATTATGGGAAAAAAATTTTATTCATTTTGTAATATCACCAACCCACTAATTCAACAAACCTAATCATGAAAACAATGATTACGTGTGGTCTCCCCAAAGGACTCAAAACCCCAAGGGCACTCACAAAACCCAAAATTTTGGGATACCAAGCCCTAAGGCTTTTGAACACCCGTTAAAAATTAAAAAACATACCACATTTTATCATCCCTTTTCGAAAAATGGGTATTAATCTAAACATGTTCTTAAACCCAACTGCAGTTTTCATACTCAAACTATTGCCGAATGGAAGGTACACATAACCCCAAGTTTTTCCCCGGCTTATAGGGGGAGCACTGGGGCCCGGAACCCCAAACGTCCGGGGAAACGCAATAGTCCCCAGGCCCTTCCCACCCCCGGGGCGTTTTTTTACTCTAGATTTTTCTGTCCGGCAAACCCCCCAATACAACTACCCCGCCGCGGACTTTTAGTCACTTTGGGTTTTTTGTTTTCAGGGGTGGGGGATTTATTGGGGGAAAACTGTGAAAAACCCGGGGGATTCCCCATGATGCTATCACAGGCACTGTGGGTTTACCGTCCCTTTCCCCGGAAGGGAAAGGTTAGGGGGATGACGGTGTTTTCCGGGGGGGGGGGCCCAGCCCTCCGCCAGCAGGGGGGGCGTTTTGGTTTTTTTGTCCCCAGGTGGCGACGTTCAGAGTGAGCAGTTGGAGCGTAGCACTACACGGTTGGGGGGTGGAAACGCGGAAAAATGCAGCAGAAAATTTTTCAATAGTCTAGAGCGTTCCTGCCCCCAGGGGGGAGTGGGGGTCAGGGGGGCTGACGGGGCATTGCAGGTGAACCGTGGGGGGGGGGTCGTGTGCCCAAATGTAAACCCAAAAAGACCGCTGAGCATGCGGGCCCGGGGTGGGGGGGCGCCAGCCACCGCCAGCAGGGGGGCAGGTCAAAGGTTTGGGGACGTTCATGGAGGAGTTGATAAAACCGTAAAAAAAACCCCCTACAAAGGTGGGGGTTTGGGAAAAGCGGGACATGCAGCAGAAAGGGGTTCCCAAATTTTCTAAAAGACGTTTCCTTTCACCAGGGGCAGTTTGGGGGGCCCGGGGATGACAGAGGGGGGTGCAGGTGAAACCCTGTCTTGTGCCCAAAAGTAAACAATTTGACCCCCTGATCAAAGTTCCCAGCTGGCGGGGGCCCCGGACACTGACCAGGGGTGACAGGAGACCTTGGAACCCCCGGACAACTTTTTTTCGATTTACGGACTGGACCAGGGATTTTTCCGGGGCTGACCCTTTTCCCCAGATATCCCCGGACCTCGGATTTTTTTCCGGTAAATCCGATATCCCGGAAATGGAGGTTTCCCGGGGAAAAAGAGGTTTGTGTGTTTTAAAAAAAAAGGGGAAAGTGAAAACATTTCACTAAGAAACAAATAATAATTATATACCTAAGGGAAAAAAAAATTTTCTTTTACAAAAAAATTTAAAAGTGGGACAAAATGATATTGAAACAAAACCCTATCGTCAATTGCCAAGGAACAAAAACAGTAGAAATTTAAATTTATGTATGTAGGGAATTTCCGATTTCATTTACTTCAATCATTTTGGGTACTGGGAATGAAAATGGATTATTGACCAAAAATGGCATGGAAAGAAAAAAAAAAGTTTTTAACCCGGGTTTCAGGGGTTTTTTAAAAAAGCGTTTTTTCTCCGAAACAATAAAAAGATAAGTTTTTTTTTCCGCTTTTGTTCCGAGATAATTTTGTTCGTTTTGGTTTTTTGTGGTTCCCTTAAACCGTTTCAAAACCTGGTTTTTTTGGTTTAAATTTAAGAAAGTTTTTGGGATGATTACTGCCCCGAAATATTCCCAGGGCATGGGGTTTCAGGAATGGAAAGGGGTTTGGTACCGTCTGGAGCCCCTCTCTCTATCTTGGGCAGGGACAGGAAAAAAGTTACTGTAGTTTGGCCCCAAGCATGAGTTAAAAAAAAAGGTTTTATGGGGTTTAGGATCAGAAAAAGCGTGGGGGAAAATATGCCTCCATGGCCCGAGACAATGGGTATCGTTATGCCCTTTTGCCCCAAAAGATGGGTCTCTGACAGGGGAAACAAATAATTCCTTGGGAAAAAAAAAATTTTAGGGATAGTCTATTTTTTTTTTTATGGGCAAAAAGCACTTTAAAGGAAAACCACGCCCCCGCCTCCCTTTTATTCTTCGGGGGGCTGATTGGGGCACTCCTCGTATCATCACTACCAAACACCAAAAATCTTCAATACTTAAAAGCGGCGTGCCACTGGGCAACAATCTTCATACAGAGGGTGACAAAATCAAAAAACCCTCTTTTGTGAAGATTGCTCTGTCCAGTGGGGCCGCGCTGTTAAAATAGTGAAGATATTGTGATTGGGGAGGATGATACGAAGGGAAAGCACCAAACCTGCCCCGTAGAATAAATTTGGGGGGGGAGGGGGGTGGGTTTTCCCTTTTTGGGATTTTGACCATAATAAAAAAAATAGACTAAGGGGGCATACCCCACTTTTTTTATTCTTTTTTTTAATTTTTTTTTTGGCCTTTAGCGCCCGTAGGCATGGGGGACCCCGGGCTTTTGGGTGGTTGGTCCTCGGTTCCCTCAAATGGTTTACTTTGGTTTTTTATGGTTGGTCCTCGCCCCTGGTGGGGAAAGGAAAGGGTTTTGTATAAAGACGCCTGTTTATTAAGAGGCTCATGCCGCCCCCCTGTTTTCCTCCGATGCCCCTCGCAATCGAAGGTAGAGTTGATTGGGGAGGGCATTGGGTTTTTTTTAGGCCACTCACGGTGCAGAAAAAAGGGTTTTGGGTTTTTTTCGGGGACGAAGTGGGGCACCAGAAAAGCCAGCGGGAGGGTAACCACTCCCCTACCGGGCCTTTTCCCCCCTTTCTTTTTTCTACCCCTTTCTAATAAAATAAAGGTAGTTTTCCCTACATTTCCCTTTAAATGTTTTTTCCTTACTTTATCCCGACCAAACTTTCACCTGAAATTGTTTTTCAGCACTTACAATTATTTCCAGCACCTCTATTATTTTCCTTACCCTTGGGATTTAAAAGTTGATGCCTTTCGGGGCCATAAAATAGTACAGGGAACCTCATTTAACCCGGGATTCCCAAAAAAACGGGGACTAATCGAAAACCCAGGCATTTTTTTTTTTTTTTTTTTTTTTTTTTTTTTCTCCCCAGGTCTCCAGCAGGGAGGATCACGGGCTAGCTTGAGCCCGTCAGAGAGATCCTGTGAAAAAAGAGAGGAGAGTGTTCGTGCTAGCACGCTGGCGTGCGACACGAGGACTGGCTTGTCCATCCTGACGAGGAGTGCGGGGTAGAAAGGGGCACTCAGCAGGATAACCCAGGCATTAATTAGGTATAATTATTTCAAAAACTGAGAAAATTGGCAGAAATGTAGTTCAAATTTGGCGGGGTACGCAGGGTTGGCAACCCTTTCATCCCTTTCACTGGTAAACTCTGGAACTCTCTTCCTGTTTCTAGTTTTCCACTTTCCTATGACTTACATCTTTTCAAAAGAAGAGTAACAAGACACCTCCCGAACTAAATTGGCTCACCCCTCTTTTTTATTTTATTCTCTTACTGTCTTCTTTATAGGGACTGGCAACTAAGCGGGCTTTGTGTTACCCATTTTTGTTGTGCCCTTGGCCAGTTCCTTGTGATGTAAAAAACAAAAAAACAAATAAATAAATATATTTATTGGGATTTTGGGTGATTCCATAAGAGTAACTCTCAAAACAACGGCAAAATGAGTTATCCGGCATGCGCTCCCCCCGAGGGTGCCGGATAAACGAGGTTTGCCTGTAGTTTGAACCTTGAACATGCCCGTTTTTACTTCCTCAAACAGATTTAAAATTTAACATTGTTGAAAAAATACATGATTTATTTTTTTATCCTAGTTTTAGTAGGATAGTTTATTATAAAGAAATGTATATAAAAAAAAGGATGATTCAAAGCTGTAGGATGATTAGCACGTGAACATAGATTTTTTAGAGAGGATATGATGTCTTCCATAACATGATCGTCAGACATTTTATTACATTTCTTTTGTTTAACAGATCATTGGTTGATGTTTTTCCTTAACTAGAAACACTTCTATCTAAAATCAGATCCCCCTGCAGAGGAAGGTGTACAGGCTGCCAGGATGACATTTGGATCAATTTTGCCTCACCTGCAAGTTGAAAAGACCACTCTGAACTTTTTAAATGAAATTTTTCCTCTACTTAAACCTTCTTATGATGCATTTTTGCAAGGTTGTTGTGAAAAGGATACAGCTACAGTCACTGAGATTGTTAACTTACTGCAGGTGAGAAACATTAGTATAATTTTTTTGTTATCATTAAGGTATAATTATTTACTTGTTAAGTTGTATTGTTTACAGTGTTTTCATTTTCTTTTATAGTAGGAGTTGGAATGAAGAAAGTAGGAGTTGGAATGAAGAAAGTAGGAGTTGGAATGAAGAAAGTAGGAGTTGGAATGAAGAAAGTAGGAGTTGGAATGAAGAAAGTAGGAGTTGGAATGAAGAAAGTAGGAGTTGGAATGAAGAAAGTAGGAGTTGGAATGAAGAAAGTAGGAGTTGGAATGAAGAAAGTAGGAGTTGGAATGAAGAAAGTAGGAGTTGGAATGAAGAAAGTAGGAGTTGGAATGAAGAAAGTAGGAGTTTTGGAATGAAGAAAGTAGGAGTGTGGAATGAAGAAAGTAGGAGTTGGAATGAAGAAAGTAGGAGTTGGAATGAATAAAGTAGGAGTTGGAATGAAGAAAGTAGGAGTTGGAATGAAGAAAGTAGGAGTTGGAATGAAGAAAGTAGGAGTTGGAATGAAGAAAGTAGGAGTTGGAATGAAGAAAGTAGGAGTTGGAATGAAGAAAGTAGGAGTTGGAATGAAGAAAGTAGGAGTTGGAATGAAGAAAGTAGGAGTTGGAATGAAGAAAGTAGGAGTTGGAATGAAGAAAGTAGGAGTTGGAATGAAGAAAGTAGGAGGTGGAATGAATAAAGTAGGAGTTGGAATGAATAAAGTAGGAGTTGGAATGAATAAAGTAGGAGTTGGAATGAAGAAAGTAGGAGTTGGAATGAAGAAATAGGAGTTGGAATGAAGAAAGTAGGAGTTGGAATGAAGAAAGTAGGAGTTGGAATGAAGAAAGTAGGAGTTGGAATGAAGAAAGTAGGAGTTGGAATGAAGAAAGTAGGAGTTGGAATGAAGAAAGTAGGAGTTGGAATGAAGAAAGTAGGAGTTGGAATGAAGAAAGTAGGAGTGGGAATGAAGAAAGTAGGAGTTGGAATGAAGAAAGTAGGAGTTGGAATGAAGAAAGTAGGTGTTGGAATGAAGAAAGTAGGTGTTGGAATGAAGAAAGTAGGAGTTGGAATGAAGAAAGTAGGAGTTGGAATGAAGAAAGTAGGAGGTGGAGATTGATTGAAAGCCGAGCGAAGCGAGGCGCTGCTTGATAGGAGGCGGCCCCTGGAAACCCACGGCTTTGAAGGTGTTAAATATGCATTCTGGCTGTTTTTCAGGGTCAAATTCACTCCTTTCATACAATATTAATGGGCCATTTTTTGGAAAGTAGGCGGCGCAAGTTTGCGAGTAGACCGGTAATTGCGCCGTCCGCCGCCTTGTTTTTAAGACCCTGGGTTTATTACAGAGTTTTTTTGTTTTTTTGTAACATTTGACGGAAAAATTTCATAGCCAGCCAGAATGTCAGAGATAGAAGTTGTTTCACATGTATAAGTATAATTATAAGTATGAATAACTATATCTAGGTTTGATGCATGTATCAATGTGTGCTATAGGTGGATCCTAAATATCTCGGCAAACACTCCAAATATATTCAATGTATGATTGGTAGTGCAATTTGAGAGAGAGAGAGAGACTTTTTCCAGCCCTTATTCATTAGCTGTAGTAAACATTTGTGACTTGAGAATACAGCTTTTGGCAAAGTTATGTTAAAAACATTTGTTTAAGTCATAGTTTTCTTCCTCTGCTCTCAAGAACAGGGTTCATGCTGA
This sequence comes from Chionoecetes opilio, assembly GCA_016584305.1. Taxonomy (NCBI): domain Eukaryota; kingdom Metazoa; phylum Arthropoda; class Malacostraca; order Decapoda; family Majidae; genus Chionoecetes; species Chionoecetes opilio. Next base: position 21,429 of record JACEEZ010021023.1, read on the forward strand.
TAAGTTTTGCCAAGGAAGCCATATTTGTTTTCCAGATCTTAGTACGGGAAGACCTTGCTTTATGATGCCCTGCTTAACGATATTTTGCACATACGATGTGTCTATTAATACCTCTTTATCAATTAACGATCCATAGTTAATGGTTTCGCAGTTACGATCATTAGAGCGGGGATCGCAACTCAGGTGTCAGCTGTTTCTACAGCGGCGCCTTAAGCGCCACTGAGTCTGACACACGTAATCGTAAAGCTATTTTATAGCTTCCTTATTCTCCTCTTAGATCCTTCATGTCTTCATCAAGTTGCTTAAATCTAACGCTACTTCCCCTTCAAAAGTTTTTCGAGAATCTCAAAAAGAAGATGTAACGCAATCATTACAGCACAACTTAGTATTTATTTCTCACTTCAAAAAATACATTAGATACAATGTCATCCATTAAAAAATTTAGAAATATAAAATAGCATGATAAAAAGTAATAAGTATGAGGACCAACCGTGGGTCAGGGTGTGCTATGTGGCTTTGTTTACATTGTGTCCGATTGTCTCCCAGTATTTCCTGCGTGCTCGCCAGGCTCACAGCTTCTGTTATTATGATCTTGTAAAGTGTTTCTAAATGTTTATTCGACCCTAATACTTATTACTATACAATATTATGACTCCACCATTGGCCCCCATTATTATTATTACACGTACTATACATTATTATATTAATAATATATTATTATTACTATTATTATTATTATGTGAGGTGGATAAAATAATGTATAGAGAAAGGACAAATGATGCGAAGAGGCAAGTGGCAATACCAAAGAACAAGCATCGTAGGAGTGGAGTCAGAACTTGAACACAGCAGAAGGAAGGCAGAATTGAATTGGACTTGTAAAATAACTTGGCAAGGAAACAGATGATTTAGTGGGACGTGATTTACGGTTTGTTCTACATGGAGGGCGTTGTCCACACAGGAAGAAGTTTAAATGAAGGAAAAAAACTTTGTTATTTCGGCAGCAAATTATTACAGGGCGATTCCAGCTACAGTTATTGAAGACTTATGACTATACTAAATCATGAAGAAACCTAATGTACGTAACAGACCATAAAGAAAGGATATATTCAGAGTAGCTAAGCAGATGAGAAAAGACAAGAAGGATACGTCCTTCTTGCCTTTTTTTGTACATGTCATCCTTGTACACAAGGAGCAAATTATGTAAAGGAAAAAAACGGAAAAATCGAAGTGGTGGAGAGGGAGGTGAGAGAAAGATAGAGAGACTATTTTGAGAGACTGCAAAATATAGAAAACAACAATGAGCTGGAGGAGGTTGAAATGGTGGAAGGTCCAGAGGAAAATATAATAGAAAAAAGATGTAGTAAGATCATTGAAAGGGATGGAAGATGGGAAGGCACCAGGTCCACCGGGTGTAAGCAGTGATATACTGCAACTAGTAGGAAGAACAGGTATCAGAAAACTAACTGGAGTTTTTGAAAAGGTTATGAGGGAGGAGAAAGGTCCAGAAGAATGGAAGGATAGTTTTACCTTACCACTGTTTAAAGGAAAAGGAGATGCACTGTCATGTGGTGGTACAGAGGCTTGAGGCTGTTAGAACATGGGATGAAGATTTGGGAGAGGGTGTCGTGTGAAAGGATTAATAAAATCATCAAGATCGAAGACTGCCAATTTGACTTTCTGGCTGGAAAGTCAACTACCGATGCAATCTTCATCACAAGACATCTGCAGGAGAAATATAAGGAGAAGAAGAAAAGGCTGTATCATGTTAGCTATGTGGGAAAAAAATTCAAAATTGTTAAATGCTATTGCAAGAGGTATCAGTGGAAAGGTCTTGAAACAAACTTTCCAATGACACCAAGATGACCCTCCTAGGACCTAAAAGAAGAAAGTTACATCAAATAGAAGTTCGCCTTTTGGGCATATTTTTGTCTTATAAAACAATAGGATTATTGTGACCGATAAAAATTTGGCATAATGAACACTCAGCCAAGAACACTCAGGTTAGGTTAGGTTTCATTAAAACATATAAGGTTAGGTTTGGTTTCATTTTTTTTTTTTTCATTTTTTTTTTTTCGTTTTTTTTTTTTCGTTTTTTTTTTTTTCGTTTTTGTTTTTTTGTTTTTTTGTTTGCGCAAAATAAAACTAGCACCATTAGAACAAGCACCTATTGTAGGCCAAGAAAAAGTAGTTGGTGTCTCTGAAAACTAACGTGAAACTCTCCTCCATAATTACCAAACAAACAAACAGAACGAACGAACAACGAAATGAAAAACAGTGCATTGACATCGATTACAGATAGCCTGATAAAATTGTTGCTACTCGATAAAAACTTATCAAATTCGACATATAAACGGACAAATAACTAAAGAAACTTATTTTATTAGTTTCAAGATTAATTTCACTCGCCTTCAGCAAAATTGACGAGCGTTTTGGCGACCTGTCACGAAACACATCTCCATTTCCGCGGAATGTACGTGATTTCAGAAATGTTCCGAGAATTTTCGAGAATTGTTTCTGCAACGAGTTGAGGGGTCAATGTGTGTACTACGTCATCAAATCATGTGTAAGCTCGTGCAATCACAGGAAAACACACAAAAAACAGATTTCTTAGGGGGTTCACAACACAACTTTTGCGCTAAATTTTGCCAATTTCGATGAAAAGAAAACGGGGCTGAGCTGAAATGTTGACAAAGTTGTCAAGCGTGAAATCGGAGAATATGCACATACCTAATCATGTGTTTCTGGATCTGAAAAATGCATTTGACAGGATTCCAAGAAGAACAATTAGATGGGCATTACAAAGACAAAATGTAGCGGAGAGGCTTGTAAGGCTGGTAATGGCACTGTATGAAGGGTCAAGATCAAGGGTGAGAGTAGCTGTAGGAACATCGGAAGCCTTTGAGATAGGTGTGGGGGTGCATCAAGACTCAGTTCTCAGTCCTCTTTTGTTTGTGGTAGTGATGGAAGAGGCCACAAAGGAATGCAGAACAGGAGATCCATGGGAGCTACTATATGCAGATGATTTCGTCTTGACAGCTGAGACAAAGGAGGAAGTTGAGAGGAGATTTATAGATTGGAAGCAAGCAATGGAGAGAAGAGGTCTGAAGGTGAATATGTCCAAGACGAAGATGATAGTTGTTGTTGTTATTGCTGAAGGGCAGTCATGTCAAAATCGACAATATTTGCCCTGGTGTACACCTGTGAATTAATCACAGTCTTGAGAGTTGATTAGTCTTCCTCAGGAAGGCACAGGTGAGGAGGAGGATGGTGGGGTGTCGTGATGGGTGGACGGCAGCGGCGGACAGGAGGGTGGGCAGGTCAAAGGTGGTGACATTCAGGGCGATGAGTTGACCACGTAGAAGTTGTCGGTGGGAGTGGAAGTGAGGACACTGGAGCAGGAAGTGCTTAATCGACTCTGGGATGTTCCTGCACCAGGGGCAGTATGGGTCGGGGTTGAGGTGCAGGTGGGCTGTGTGTGTTGTATGGCCGAGCCGCAGGCGGGACATCTAAGACGCGGGACGTTTGTCTGATCCATGGGTGCAGGGAGGAGTCTGAGCGGTATTGACTCAAGGAGGTAGCACGGAGGGCGTCGCCGAGCGAGGTATCCCAGGAGATATCAGGAAATATCAGACATTTTGCGGTGGAGAGCGGCAGCGGGAGGGGGGTGATGTTTACCTCGGAGAAGGCAGCAGCATCAGCAACCTCGTTGCAGTGGGAAGGCACCCACTGAAAGGAGATCCCCCAGCCTACTGACACGAGGTAGAGGAGGAGCCGTTGAAGGGAGTGTACAAGGGCAGTGGAGGATGCCAGGTGATGGGAGAGAAGATGGAGGGAGGAGAGAGAGTCTGTGTATATAACGGCTCTGGCTTGGGTGTAGGTGGTGTTAAGGTGAGCCAGTGCCTGTTGGATGGCAAAGAGTTCCACCGTCAGAACATGTGTTTCAAGGGGCAGCCTCCACGTCTTACAGATGTTGTAGCGGGGGTCGTAGACCCCGCTACAGCGCCTTTAGAGGTAAGGGTGGGGGAATGAGAGCCATCAGTGTATATCTTCAGGTGATGGTGGTAGAGTGTCAGGTCTAGCTGACAGGACAATGTTGGTGCCAGGATGCCAGCTGACAGGACGCCAGCTGAGTGTTTGGGAGGAAGATCTGGGATATGCAGGGCATCCATCAGGGAAATGTCCAGCCAGGGTGGAACTGGGAAGTGGGGGCTGATGGGTTGATTAGGAGGTGGAGGTAGGTGTAGCACTGAGTGGGCCAGCAGTGCACGGACTAGGAGAGGTTGGTGGGCTCCAGGAAGCCAGATAGGAGTGTGAGGGTCCACACCAGAGTTGGCATAGCGATTGGCGAGGGGGTGGGATGGTGGCAGGGTCCTGATGTGGTGGTAATGTTTACACAGGACCTCCCTCCTTCAATGGCGGTACCTGCAGTGGGAGGATGCCGCTCTCCACGTGTAGGGGATGACTGGGGAGGACCGCATTGCCCTAATGAAGATCCTCAGGGCTGCATTTTGGAGGACATCTAGTTTTTTTTAGGGTAGAAAAGACTGCTGAGCCATAAATACTGCTGCTGTAGGACAGTTTAGACTTGATAGCCTGGTAGTAATGTAATAGGAGGTCATGACTGGCCCCCCGGCAGACACCAGCCACCCTCTTCATGATGTTGAGGCGCCTGTTGCAGGTAGTACGGAGGTACTCAACATGAGGAGACCAGGTCAGGCGGGGACCGTCCAACCGCATACCGAGGAAGATATGAGTCCTGTGGTATGGAACCGGGGAGCCACTAATGTCGATGGTGGGTGGAGAGTGGACTGGTTTGAGGGTGAAGCACATAAGGGTGCTCTTGGGAGCATTAACTGAGAGACTCCATGTCCTTACCCAGCTAGTTAATGCTGCAGCTGCCTCCTGTAATTGTAGTTGTGCCTGGTCCCGAGTGCTGGCTCTGCTGATGATGGTAATATCGTCCGCGTAGATAAGAAGGTGAGAGTGGGGAGGGATGTGGAGGTCTGAGAGAAGAACATTGAATAGTAAAGGGCTGAGGATGGATCCCTGTGGCACTCCTCTCTGTATTGGATGTGAAGGAGAGGTGGAGGCACCAACTGCAACTCGACCTCCCTGACAAGAATGTCCGTACCCAGGCGAGGGTGGGTCCCATGATGTTCATGGTAGCCATCATACGGAGGATGCCTTCATGGGGCGCAGAGTCGAATGCCCCTCGCAAATCTATAAAAAGGGAGGTCATGACCTCCCTTTTGTGGTAGGTATCACAGATATGGTATTCCAACTGGGCAAGGATATCTAGGGTGTTCCTGCGGGGTCTGAAGCCACACTGCTCCTCTCTCAGGAGATGGCCGTCCTCCAGCCACCAGGAAAGGCGAGTGGCCACCAACCGCTCCAGGAGTTTACCTACGCAGGAGAGGAGAGCAATAGGGCGGTATGCGGATGGGAGTGTGAGGTCCTTCCCAGGCTTGGGTATGGGCAGCAGAGTGGAGGATTTCCAGCATGTAGGGAATACCCCTCAGAGCCAACTGGTGTTAAAGAAGGAGAGTGTCGTGCTCTTCAAGGGAGGTGTTAAGTGAATGAGGAAGTCATAAGGTACGTTATCCCGGCCCGCAGTTTTTCCAGGTCTTAAAGTGAACAAGGCCTGATCCAGCTCCTCAGTTGTAAACGGTTTGGTGAGTTCAGGGATGCCTGGGTAGGCAATGGCATTAATTATTGCAGGGTGGATGGTAGGGGATTACGAGAAAGAGGACCGTAGTCCAATCTTGGCATGGTACAGTACCCTCCTGATTTTCGCGCTTGCTTTCTTCCGAAGACATAGCGCTGAACTCGAGGATCGCGAAACTCGGGGTATTGTAAACACTGAAAAAATGCGTATTTATTCCGGTGCGAGGTGTACCGTATTTTACGGCTTATAAGAAGCACTTTTTCCCCAAAAAAATACCCTGAAAAATACTAATAGTCTTCCAAGACTAATGTTGTAGCACTTCCTCAGTACTCAGTACCTCAGTACTTACCTGTTACAAGTATTTCAAATACCATAAGACATTCAAATCAACTAATCTGTCCTCACGCTGTGATGTTTACGTTCCGCTTTTTGGCAGCAGATTGCCGCCAACAGTGCCAACTATCGTCTTCTAGTGTTGATGTATCATTTACCACCAGGCTGTCACACGTATCACAAGGTCTTTTCAGTCCTGGAAATTAGCACCCATGGCGAATTCAACAAAATGATTTACTAATACTATCACATACAAGCTAAAAGTTGTACGATACGCCAAAGAACATGAGAACAGAGCAACAGAAAGACACTTCGGACAACCGCTGGGAGTGGCGGTGGCCGAGCGGTTAGCATCTTGCAGTGGTGAGCTCAATGTCCCAAGTTCGAATCCTGCTGGGGCAACTGTTTGGGTACTCCGTAGTGTAGGGGTAGCACGCTCAGCTCACAACCGAAAAATCCCGGGTTCGATCCACGGGCAGAGCGGAAATAGATGGGATGTTTCCTTATAAAAAAAACCAAGCCCCTGTCCACCCAGCAATGAAAGTGTACCGGGTGTTAGCCGGGGGTTTGTGACCCGCCTCTGAGGGTGGTGGCTTCGACCAACACTAGAGGAGAGGAGAGGAGAGGGCCTACGAAGCGATACTAAGCAGTAGAGGTCACAAGAATAAGAAGCCTACCGAAAAAATCGGTAGATTTTACTACTGCCTACCGTTAAAAAATCTGTTTGTTTATATATTTTTTTCTTAGAAATTTCTTACGTGTACGAAGCAGAGCGAAAGTCGGGGAGGTAATGTGCGAAAGTTGTAAGAAAATTGTAAGAATTTAGGACTCGGCGCGAAATTCGAGGATCGGATAGCGTGAAACTCGAGAGGGTACTGTAGTGTGCAGCCAGTAAAGCAGCCTTCTGTTAGTCATCCAGGAGGGAGTTGGCACCATCCTTTAGGGGCAGTGAGAGGAGTCTTTTGGTACCCTCCATGGAGTGGAAAAAATTCCACGTACCCTTGGTGGAGGAAGATGGAGAGAGGGAAGCGCAGTGGGAGCCCCATGCCTTCCTCTGGGCAAGGAGGATGGTCCTGGCACACATGGCGTCAAGCCGGCGATATTCAGCCACCAGCTGCAGTGTAGGTATTCGTCGCCACTGATTCCATGCCCTCCTACGGGTCTTGACTGCCTGGGCGCATTCCTTGCTCCACCATGATATGCCCAGACGGCGAGGGGTGCGGCGTGTGGAGTGACGGAAGGCAGCCTTTCCTGCGTCCTCCAGGAATGTGGAGAGGGATTCAGCAGCTTCCTCCAGGGGAAGGGAGGAGAAATCCGGTGGGTCGTGGAGTGCCGCCTCGAAGAGATGCCAGCCGGAAGGCGTGAATATCCAACGAGGCAAGCATCCCAGGTGACGTTTGGCAGTGACGGCAGGGAAGGAAGCAAGAAGGGGAAGTTGATCACTTCCCATGTAAGGGCCTGTGGTGATGGTCATGGCACTGAAGGCTGGGTCCCCAAGGAACAGGTCAAGTACAAATGTAGCACCAGTGTGGGGATGGTAACGGGTAGGCAGACCTGGGGGTGAAAGAAGGGACAGGTGAGGCGAGTCAAGAATGAGTTGAAAGAGTGCTCTCCCGGAGGTGTTGGTGAGGTGGAGAGGGAGAGCAGATTCCCAACATATGTGGTGGGCATTAAAGTCACCCATGAGGACAACAAGTGAAGGAAGGAGAGAGAAATAATTATTTTGTTCCTGGTAGGTAGTACCGGCAGTGTCGTAGCAGACCGCTATAGAAAGCCGGCCTTGTTCTGTGGCAACCCTGGCTGCGACCACTTCAAGGTGCCCTCGCTGCCACTGCAGTAGGTCAAGGGGGGAATGGGCAAGAGTGTTGTGGAATGCAATGTCGTGAATTTTTCACTTTTTTGCATTAAATTCCATTTGCCATTTCTGACTCCATTCATATATTCATGATTTTTGGTGCGAATGCACCTTAGTACCTGAAACATCAAATCCATAAGTTTCATTAAGATATACTTATTAGTTTGGGAGAAAAAATATATAATTCGTCCTGAAAATGACAAAAAATGGCATCGGTATTGTTTGAAATTTCTTTGAAGTTTTTGAAATTTGGAGAGGAAACTTATCATGAAATAATTGGATACATAGATCCATCTTTGTTGCTTTGTGGGTCTCAGCAACAATTTGTGGTGGTAGAGGTGGAGATTGAGAGGTTGAGGGAAGTGGTGGAGAGGAGGCTGAGGTAGTGGAGGGGTGAGGTGTGAGGCCAGGCGGGGAGGTGATAAGGGCGCATGCAGAAGTCGAAAAAATGTGACGAGATGCTGGATATCTGAGCATAGATACTGTCCCTTTGACATCTCAGCAGACACTGAGAGATTATGACAAGGACAAGGCGTAGCACCAGCGGCCAGCCTCTCTCACACCTCGGTAGAAGTGTTGTCAGTATGGATGTCCACAATGATACTAAAAAATGAAAATAAAACGTGTAGAAAGAATGCTTCAAAATCTTGAGTTTTTAATTGATGCATGGCCTAATGCGTGACCAGGCATTTAAAACCCTTTAAATATGTGTAAACAAAGGTGATTTATACATACTATAAGGAATTATGGTATTAACTTCCTATTTTCACAGAAAACTCCAGACATTTTAAGGGTAACGATGGTGTTAGTACAGTAAATACTCTCTAATTTGAACTAATAGGGGTGAGACCTGGGTCGAATTAGCCAAAATTCTGAATTAGCCAATGATTACCTCACGCCCCCCACACAATATGAACGCAGTAAAACAGCACGGATTGTAGTACTTACACTCACCAAAACATGGCACTGATATAATCCACTTCAAGGCTAGAGAGGCAACAAAACAACACGTGGTTGTATGAGTGAGCACTCTGCGGGGAGATGCTGCCAGGAGGAAAGTGTGCAAAAGACTGAGGCAGCTGCGGTCCGCATGGGAAAGGTCGGACTCGCGCTGGTAAGGCCTGGACAATTCAAACATCAGTTCGGATTATGGAAAGTTGTTGAAAGATTTGAACTGGGCCTGGAACAGGTCAAATTATTTGAAGTTCGAATTAGAGAGGGTTTACTGTAACTCAATTTAAAGTTCTGGGTCAAAAATTCTTATATTTTTGCCGTCGCCTCCCCTTGACCTACGTTTTTTAAAGAAATTTTTCATGATATTGACATGAATTTTATTGATGCTCTTATGCATGAATTATTATTTTTATTTTTGTTATTATTTTTTTATTGTTATTATTATTATTTTTATTATTATTATTATTACATATTATTATTACTATTATTATTATTATTATTATTATTATTATTATTATTATTATTATTATTTACCTACGTTTTTTAAAGAAATTTTTCATGATATTGACATGAATTTTATTGATGCTCTTAATGCATGAATTATTATTTTTATTTTTGTTATTATTTTTTTATTGTTATTATTATTTTTTTTATTATTATTATTATTACATATTATTATTATTATTATTATTATTATTATTATTATTATTATTTATATTATTTATATTAATATTATAAATTCTTTTTTTCAAAGCAATGTTGTGTTGTATCAGAATGCTGCAAACTGGCTCTGCAGTTTTTACTTCAGGCTGAGAAGATATCTGTGGAGAATATAAGTAATGTTCCCCAGGTGTTTCTGGATATTGTTACTTCTTCATTAACTCATTGCAGTCAGAGGTTTGTTTCAATATGGGACTTGTTACCTAAAATAATCAGTACATCATCTTTGCAGTGATCATATTATATCCTCAATAAGTTGCCTGACCTCTCATTTCTTATTTGACTGTAAATTGCACTTCCCTTTCAGTGAGGCCATTTACAGACACCAGTTGGAGCAAGTACAAGAATCTCTGTCAGGGCTCTTCCAATTTACAGTTGAAGTGGCATTGGATTTTGCAAGTCTTTTATCTAGGCTTAAGTTTGACTCCTTTGCAGAGGATGATTTAGAAATCCTGATAGAAGGTGAGATCCTAATAAGTATCTGACTATAAACAAGAACTTGAGTTTATATGTAATGGATGTTATTTTTGTCAGTTTAATATATCTTACTAAGATGAATCCTTATAGATCTTTTGACATTAATTTCCTAGTGTTAAATGCATAAATCAGTTATGATAATATAAATTAGCACAATTTATGTTACAGTTTGTGATAAGCTGTGTAAGACTGCTGCTTGCCTCTCCCAGTTGTCAGAAGTTCGTGGAAGTGTAACTGTGTGGCGTTCTTACACCAGTCTGATTCAGCAGTACCATGGTGCACTTGTCACCCGGCTGGATCTCTCTCCTCCCATGGCAGCATTGGTGAAGGAGGTTAAAGAGGGACTTCATACTTTAGCATCATTATCTTTGAAAAATAATGCAGTGGTGAGGTGAACGTAACAATCATTGAGCAATATGTTGTTCTAAGTTGACTTTGACATTTATTTAATTCATATCATCATCATCATCATCATCATCATCATCATCATCATCATCATCATTGAAGGCTTGCTACATGATAGCAGGTGTCGGCCATTTTCAACCAATCGACCTAGTACCAGCTTTCCATGCTGCTTGATCTTCAATAGTTTCTCTGTTTCAGTTGCTATCTCAGAGGTCATCCCTTATGACCTTCATCCCACAGCCTTTTCAGTGTACCTATATAGTCAAATCTATGCTGATGCTTGTTCCTTTTGTAATGCAAAAATATACCTAGACGACCACTGACCAAGCGGATATATCAGTTTGGTCTAATCGGTACCGTCGCTGACTGTGGTTTCATCGGAGAGCGATATCTAAACAGTGTGGGATTGAGTCCTCACCAAGATCAATATATAAGAATGGGAAATAATATTTAATCCCCGAAATGTGATTGTTACCCTGTCAGTGCGTCTGTGAAAAGATTCTCCTGACAGGATTCATAAGGGATAATAGAGTGTCCAGGGTAGTGTAGAGGTCTGTCGCTGTACCCTATGGAACGTTACATTAGTTCCCTGTCCCAGCCTCCATGAACTAGTCAGTTCCCGTTCTATTCATGAGGGGTGCAAGTTTTTGAAATTTGGAGAGGAAACTTATCATGAAATAATTGGATACATAGATCCATCTTTGTTGCTTTGTGGGTCTCAGCAACAATTTGTGGTGGTAGAGGTGGAGATTGAGAGGTTGAGGGAAGTGGTGGAGAGGAGGCTGAGGTAGTGGAGGGGTGAGGTGTGAGGCCAGGCGGGGAGGTGATAAGGGCGCATGCAGAAGTCGAAAAAATGTGACGAGATGCTATTCATGAGGGGTGCAGCTCCCCCTTCGGCATCTTCTTCAGAATAACATCACAATGACGGAAGAGTGAAAGTGAAAGTGCTTCAAGAAGTGGCTGTCACGGCACAACACAAAACATTACGGGCAGTACACTTTGAACTCCCTCAAGGTGATGATGATAGTAAAGGAGTCTTCGTTTGTACCTATTAACACCACAGCCAACCCTCAAGTAACTCGAGTCTTTTTGTAGCAACCATACCGCTCATACTGTCATCTTTTCCAATTATCGCACCCAACCCTTTCCAACCCTTTCTACATGTCCAAGCCATCCAGCCTTAGAGTTCACCCATCTCAACACATGCATGCAAGCTCCATCCCATCTTGATTTATCATTCCTGATAAAGACATCCCCAAGGGCATCACTCCAAGATGCAGCCTCGTATATTAAAACCATAACACATTTACAGATATTTATACATGCCATTGTTCTATTGCAGGAAGAAAAAGATAAGAAACTTGTTCAGAGAATCATCAAAATGACCAGCTTTTGCCTCAAGGTTGTTATAGTATTATGTGAGAAGTTTCATGGCTATCTGATGGGTTGTCATGCCGCTCTTATGTTGCTGGCCTTGCTGTTGTTCAGGTAAATCTTTTTAAGGTTTAATTTACTTAGTATTGATGTATACTGCCCTGTGTGATATAGGATGTATGATCACTTACATATAAATGACATTTCCAGCATTTTTCAGTAGAGTGACATGATTTCTTGATAAGTACCGTATTTTTCGGCTGAATAACATCTCCCTTGTATAACACCTTTATTTTCAGCAGGCTTGGGTTCGAGTACATGTAGTGCAAATACTGTAGAATTGTTCAAGTACATGTACAGCAGATTTGCAAGGTACTTGAGTTAAAGTCCAATACATGACAAGGTGCATAAGTAGAAGTACAAGTATTTTTGTCTTTATTTTTTTATTTTTTTTTGTTGTGTCCCACGACCATAGGCTCTTTAGTGCACCCGTACCGAGGCCTGGGGCGGATTCAGTGCTATGTTGATTACCGTAAATGGCGGCGTACAAGGCGACTCTTTGAGCCTGAAAAAATCTCTCCATAACTAGGGGTCGACTGCAAGGATAAAATGCGAACCTTTACCACTCACTGAGTGGCAAACAAGTGGATCAGCACTACTAACAACCGCTGTACGCCACTTACCGTAACTCCAGTCAGACAACTACAATATGCGCCACTTCCAGAGCAACAGCGACAACTGGAGAAGACATTTAGCGGCAGTTCCACTCACAACTGTTTCCAACAGCTGATACACAGATTGTAAACAATGGCGAATGCAAATGGTGGAGGGCTCCGGTAAGTGCAGCCCAGTCATTGGTACTACCGTGTTTTACTATAATATACAGTATGTAGCGGTACTATCAGGGGACTGTGGTGTTTTTCAAGTGAAAACAAGAGGCGGACATATAGTAAAGATTCATATCTCCATATAAGTGGCGTGGTGTTATATGTTTTTCCAACAGGTTACCGTATACCGTACCGTAGCCTATCCACATTCAAGCTTTGGCCTACCAGTAGCCTACCGTATTTTTTGGGCCGACTTATACGGCAAGAATAGGCCTAACCCGCAATCTTGAGCTAATAATCTTGGGGTCGACTTGTACGCCTGGTCGACTTATACGCTGCCATTTACGGTACCTCTATTTTGCTGAATGGCTGCAACTAGAGCAGCAAATATGGGTAGGGAGTTAAATAGTAAAAACTCATCTCTCCTCGGAGAATCAAACCTCACACTTTTTTTATATGAGCAGTCAAGTCAGTGAACAAGTCACAGGCAGCCACAGTGGGAGTGAGCAAGAGAGGAGGACAGTCAGTGAGTGAGTGATTCAAAACTCGCTTAGGTTCCAGATTTCAGCTTCAGGTGAACAGAGTATAGTAGTACAGGAGAACCTCGTTTATCCGGCACCCACGGGGGGGGGAGCGCATGCCGGATAACTCATTTTGCCGTTGTTTTGAGAGTTACTCTTATGGAATCGCCCAAAATCCCCCCTTTTTTTTTTTTTTTTTTTTTTTTTTTTTTTTCCCATCACAAGGAACCGGCCAAGGACACAACAAAAATGGATAATACAAAGCCCGCTAGTTGCCAGTCCCTATAAAGAAGACAGTAAGAGAATAAAATAAAAAAGAGGGGTGAGCCAATTTAGTGAGGGAGGTGTCTTGTTACTCTTATTTTGAAAAGATTAAGTCATAGGAAAGTGGAAAAATAGAAACAGGAAGAGAGTTCCAGAGTTTATCAGTAGAAAAAAAAAAAAAAAAAAAAAAAAAAAAAAAAAAAAAAAAAAAAGCCTGGGTCGATTAGTGCCGTTGTTTTGAGGCTGCCGTTGTTTTAAATGCCGGTTAAACGAGGTTCTCCTGTATACTAACAATGAACTAGTGAATTATGAGTAAAGCACAGTAAAACTAGTATCTACATTTCTTCTTTTTTCAGTTATAACGATTATGGTAGAATTCTCATTAAATCAACAAGTAATCAGATTTGATCTGAATTGAAATAATAATCTAATTGTAATTACTGAAACATAATAAAATATAATCGTAATATAAATATTACACCATACAGTCAAACCTCGGGTTTCGAACGTTTCCCTTTTCGAACAAGTCGGTTCACGAACAGAATTTCAAACTCATAATTGCACCGGTTGCCGTACGATAACTCGGTTGCCGAACAAGCTACTCGGCAACTGTGCGCGTCAGTGACGGTCAGTCTCGCCGCGGCCCTCACTTAGTAAACAGCCGCTACGAACTGCTCTTTGATTTCGACGATTTTTCTTGTGTTGTGCATTATTTCGGTATTAGTTTACACTTGGACCGAAACTCCCTACCGTAGATAACACTAAAGTCGCAAAGACAACTTTTTTTCGATTTACAGACGTGTGGTGGTGTTAATAGTACTTACATTTCTACATCCATGATTTCAGGAAGGTTAGAAGGGGCTATCTGGAGAGTCTGTGTCATTTTGTGTCTTCATCTGTGTCATATTATGGCTATAAATGAACAAATTACAAAAATATCACCAGAGTGGCGACCAACACTAAGGTATGTTCTGAGTGTCCTTCCGCCGTAGTCGTCGCCCGGAAAAAAAACGAGTAGCGAAATTTGAAACCGTATATACTTGCAAATACGAAGCATAAAACAGCACTGAAATAGAGTAGATTATACAGTCATGATATAAACTACTGTGTATCATCTTCAGTGGCACATACACAGCAGTAGTGATGCTATAATTCGTAATATTTGGCGGCTGGCGACTTTATTACAGCTGGTGACTAAAGTGTTATCTACGGTACACAATTGGGAGTTTGGTTTCTGTTTACCTTATTGGATTCTAGGAAACATTCTCTCTATGGGCTTCCGTCTCAAATAATTACTTCTGGAGATAATGACATGTTGTTCATAGGGAGGAGAGAGACAAGTGTTTACGAGCACCTCACTCTTCTTCCTCTTGTGACCTGCATCGCCTCTGTTCTTCCCTTAACGCGGACACTTATTTAAAGCAGATTTGGCTTTAGTTAGGAGGTTAAAGCGTGGGATTAGGTTAGGTTAGGTTAGGTTAGTGAGTCAAAAGGGAGGGTTAGGTTATCATTACTTCTGGAGATAATGACATGTTGTTTATAGGGAGGCGAGAGACAAGTGTTTATGAGTGCCTCACTCTTCTTCCTCTTGTGACCTGCATCACCTCTGTTCTTCCCTTACCGCGGACACTTATTTAATGCAGATTTGGCTTTAGTTAGGAGGTTAAAGCGTGGGATTAGGTTAGGTTAGGTTAGTGAGTGAGTCAAAATGGGGGGGGTTAGGGTAGTTTAATTTTCATTTTTGTAAAAAAAGGTCTTCATTTGGGGGTCAGGAACGGATTAATCCATTTTATATTGTTTCTTATGGAAAAATGTGTTTCGGTTTTAGAACAATTCGGTTTTAGAACAACTTTTGGGAACGAATTAAGTTCGAAAACCGAGGTTTGAGTGTAGTAGAAATTATGATCGTAAAGAAATATTATGGCTTAATGAAAGTCAAATCACGATGAGAAATTCAGATTTTTTTATATTTTTATATTATTTTTAATTTTTATTTGTATCCATAGCACCTGTAGGTAGTGGCCTCCAGGGCTCGGATGGTAGGCCCTGGAGCACTTGAGGGCTGTGATGGTTGGCCCTCGCCCGTGGTGGCGCAGGCAGGTTTTTTTTTATAGTGATGCCTATGATTAGAGGCTCATGCCGACTCCCTGTGTCCTCCATTGCATTCGCAATCAAAATAGAGTTAATGGGCAGCAAGTGGGTGTTCTTAGGCCCTCGACAGTGCAGAAAGATTTTAAGTGGATTTTGGTTCTCATCAGGGATCGAATTCGGGTTACCGAGAACGCCACTCGGAGATGATAACCACTCTACAGTAAAAGCCTTATAACTCGGCACTGTATAACTCGGAATTTGATATAACTCGGCATGGCAAAGACAATTTTTTTTTTTTTTTTTTTTTTTTTTTTTTTTACACCTATGCCTATAGCGCATGTAGGCTGTGAGCAACAGGGGTGGGTTGGTAGGCCCTGGAGGCTCACTCGAGGACTGTGATGGTTGGCCCTCGCCCATGGTGGCGCAGGCAGGATTGATATAGTGACGCCCAGGGCCGGATCAAGAGCTGTGGGGGCCCTGGGGCTCAGCTTTTGTGGGGGCCCTATATTCGCACGAAGATTAAGCACTTTTGTGGGTATTTTGAGGCCTATGTTTGGCAAAGAACTATTAATGCATAGACTGGTATTCAGAGATAAAGGATGAAACAGAGACAGGCAAATATGTTTTGGTTTTGTAAATTGCCAATGTTTTTAATATTACTGCTTAAAGCTAATATACATATGGTGGGGGTCCTTTTGGTGGGGGCCCTGGGGCTAGAGCCCCGGTAGCCCCCCCGTTAATCCGGCCCTGGACTGACGCCTGCGATTAGAGGCTCATGCCGCCCCCTGTGTCCTCCCATGCACTCACTGTCGAAGGTGGAGTTAATGGACAGGGCATGTGGGTGTTCTTAGGCCACTCGACGGTGCAGAAAGATTTCAAGTGGATTTATGGGTCTCACTTGGGATCGAACTCGGGTCTTCGAGAACGCCACCCGGTGACGCTAACCACTCTGCTACCGCCTCACCTAAACTGCATCATGGTTTTCACTCGGCATATCATGCCCTCACAACTTCTTGTGTGAACATGTAAACAGAAAGTCGGCAAAAAATAATGTATCTCGGCATATTGATGTTATAACTGCATCTCTTTGCTTACACTCACTTACCGGTCACTGGTAAGTGTAGTTTTTATGCTTTTAATGTCCTTTTTTTTTTTTTTTTTTTTTTTTTTTTTTTTTTTTTTTTTTTTTTTTTTCCCATATCAGAGGAGGACATTGCATAACTCGGCAAGGGCCAGAGCCCCTATCATGCTGAGTTATAAGGCTTTTACTGTACTATCGCCTGCCCAATTTATTAGGATGCCTAATAATCCTGATGATATTATATAATTATGCAGATGTCTGTGGACTGGTCAATTGCAGACTGCAGAAAGGGTGCAGGAAGTGCTAATTTTATTCTGTGGTGGGTTTGTGGCATGTACATCACAAGATATGTAGCCTACGTAGTGGGAATAGAAGGAGTTTGCTTACATGTACTTGAAAAGGACATGAAAGCACTTGATTTTTTCAAGTATATTTGGAGCAAGTACAAGTACTTTGGTTTTAAAATGTCAAGTCCAAGTACAAGTACTCAAGATTTTGTGCTTAAGTCCAAGTACAAGTAATTGTACTTGGACCGAAGCCTGATTTTTAGGACTAACTTAGGGGAAAAAATAATTCCAATTTTGATTTTGATTTTTTTTAATATCAGCATAATCTTATATTACTCCTTAACATAGTTATTTCAAATGATAGTCCACCCATTGGGAAGGCAGGGCAGTTTAAGACGAGTTAAGACTCTTACTCTCAGGAAACAAAGTGGGGGTGTTATGGATGCTGTGGTGTTAGGTAGTGAGAGTTAGGGATGGCGCATTTTATATATAGAAATACAGTCAACCCTCGATTTAATGGACTTCGGATTTAACAGACTCCATTTGCATGACAAATTTGCGGGCAAGAATGGTATGCCAGACTGCTTATTGCCACTCGAATTGTCAACTCAACAAAATTTATTATTTTCTCATTCTATTTTGGAATGCTTGGGTTTTAAGGAGTTTTGATGTATCAGATATTTAGATATATAAGGAAGGAGCCTGTGTTGCTAGTGATTTAGTGGTAGAAGGTGTGTATTGTTTAAAATAGTGATTATTAGTGTTATGGGGTGGTCGCTGCAAGACTGTCTCCCTGTCACCTCAACACCTTAAATCACCCTTATTTGAGGTGACACACGGTGCTACACTGACCTAAATAGTGACACGTGTATAGAACAGCTCATCACAACCATATAATATACATATTAATGAGCATTAGTCATGATAATAAGCAATCCCTTTGACAGCCACGGCCTATATCTGGCTTGTTGTTCTTCTTCTCGTGACCAGTGTTGCCACCTCGGGAAAAAATGTTGTATCGTACGCTTCACTGAAAATGTACCGTTCGTACCACAAAATATTACAAAATGTACCACAACATGTACCACTTCATATTTTATGAAAATATGATGGTTAATAAGGTAATATACAAAAAATCCTTGAAATCAATGCATCAAAGGAAAACATCAGATATTTAATTCTATTTAGTTGATATTAAGAAATAATTTGCTTTTGTGCTGAAATGACAAACCCGTTAACATCTAAAAATGGCTGAAAATCATGATTATTACCTATCCTCTTCTCTTAGTTCGGACAAAATCATCTAATATATGTGTGTTCTTCAGGAAAACCATTGAAAAATAACTAGTCTATTTTTTTTATTATGGTCAAAATGCAGTAAGGAAGCCACGCCCCCTGCCTGCCCTTCTATTCTACGGGGCAGCTGATTGGTGCATCCTCGTATCATCACTAGCAATCACAGTATCTTCACTACTTAACAGCGGCGTGACCACTGGAGAGAGCAATCTTCACTACAGAGGGATTTTTGATTTTGTCACCCTCTGTAGTGAAGATGTCTAACCCAGTGGTCACGCCGCTGTTAAGTAGTGAAGATATGGTGATTGGTAGTGATGATACGAGGAATGCACCAATCAGCTGTCCCGTAGAATAGAAGGGGAGGCAGGGGGCGTGGCTTCCTTACTGCATTTTGACCATAATAAAAAAAATAGACTATAGGATACTAATGGCTTGATCATTTGTTACCTTTTTTCCAAAATTATTTTCGGTGGAACTTAAACAAAATAAAAAAAAACATTTAACTCATTGCTAACTACTTATTAATGTATTCAGTTTTCTCTTCTTCATCGCTTTTAAATTTAGATGCAGACCATAACATTTTCAGGCTTGGTACCCATTCATAACATGGCTTGGTACCCTAAACCATTTTTGTTAACATTATCCCATTAACAGATTCTGCATTGAGACGGTTTCTCATTTCCGTCCTAATCAAATTATGGACTGCACCTCATAAACAGACTGCTGGTCACACGACACCGGTCCCACTCCACCTACGTAGCGTTGTACTCAGTCATTACGCCACTCTTATATAAGGCTCAAAATCAATTAATACTTTTGCTTGAGTTTCAGAAAGTATATTTTTTGGTTTTACCCTGTTTTTTAGTAAACTGATTTCAGAAAATTATATTATTTAATATATTATTCAAGCTGAACTTCAAATTGTACCGTTAAGAAGGAAAATTGTAACACTCAATGCAAACTGTACCAAAAATGGCCTTATTTTAAAATGTAGGACCACCGTACAACTAGCCTCAAATTGTACCATTTTGGTACAATTGTACCGCAGGTGGCAACACTGCTTGTAACCTCTTCTGCTTTGGATCGCTTTGTAGGTCTGTCAAGATCGAGCTCGATCTTGACACATATCTCCTTCTTTGCCACTCTGTTGCCCTTTCTTTAGTTTTCTTTCTTTTCCTTTTTTTCTTTTAGTTGTGATCATTTGTTTACCTTTCACTAGCCAGACGGTGAGAGAAAACACCAATATTTTAGGGATAACTCATCACTTTACGGGAGACTTTTTCTTCCTTTTTATCTCATTTTGGGGTGATTATAATGTCTCATGATGCTGCTGCTACTGTCGTGGCTGCGCTGCCAGGCGTAGATGAGCGCCTTGCTTGTATTTTCATATCTTTACTCATATGTATGAATAATAGCCATTCAAATGCGATTACAGGGAGGTCCCGTTATACGAGCATTCGGTATACGAGAATCCGATGATACGAGATGTGTAAATTAGGGTCTATTTTCAATATACGAGATCGAAAATCCAATGCTACGACATTCAAACTGGGGTGAGTAAAATTACCAAGTTATTTACTAAAGTAAATTACAAGTTACCGTATTTGCCGGCGCATAAGACGCAGTTTTTTTCCAAGAAAGGGAATGCAAAACTCACCCTGCGTCTAATGCGGCCATATTACTAATGAGAGGTCGGGCAGAGAATGCAGAATGGTCGGTGGTGTATTACTAAGGGGGTCTCAAGTGATCTGTGTTGAGCTGTAGACCACTGAACACAAATTTGTAACTGTTTTACTAATAATATCAACAGTAATGCATAATACCAAGAAAAAGTTGGAGTTTAAGAGAAAACAAGAGGTGGGACAACAAGGTGGTGGTTTCTGCTGCCAAGATAACCGTCATATGTAAACATCACCCCCCTCTCGCAGTCCCACTGCCGCTCTCCACTGTAAATGGATGAGAGACAGGGTAGGCCTTTATACCATCTCGATCCCTCAATCCTCAACCCTGTATCTCTATGGATAAGAAAATTATAAACTGTAACTGGAAAGTGTTCTAATAAAAAGGCTGCAACGGTACCTGTAGACGGGACAGAGGCCTTCCACACATCACACCAAGACCAAGACCCATCACGGCGTCACAACTTTATCTGCCTCAAGGCTGAATCACACCATCATGCCTTGACCTGTACCTTCCTGAGGAAGACTAATCAACCCTCGCAACTGTGATAGATTTAAATGTGTAAACCATGGCGAATATCTTCGATCCCGACATCGGTGCCCTTCAACAATAACAAAAAGGGTAGAGATGGTTACCTTACACTGTAATATCTTGGTAATTTTTTTATATTGGGTAACCACCGGTTTCGAGGCCGAAACTTAAGTTTTCCTGAATAGTTTTGGTGTGTTTTGAATGAATTTGGCTCTTATTTTTCTCGGAAATCAATGTTTGTTTACATATGTGTGGGGGGGGGTGCCCGCCCTGGCACCTACTTAATTAGAACCATGCATAAATTAGCATTAAATAAATAAATAAAATCATCAATCGGGTAATTTTCCCGATTGATGAGGTTATTTATTTAGTTAATGCTAATTTATACATGATGCTAATTCATTTATCAGAAAACGAAATATATAAATAAATAAATAACATCATCAATCGGGAAAATTACCCGATTGATGAGGTTATTTATTTATTTAACGCTAATTTATGCATAGTTCTAATTCATTTATCAGATAACGAAATATAGCCATGGAAAGCTAATAAAATTGCGCTTCTATTGATACCCTTCATGATAAAAGTTGACTCGCAAAGTTTTAAATGGCGAAGAGTTAAGTGAATATTAAGTTCATGCATATTTCTTCATAGTCTCGTAATGGCATTTCTTTAGCGTGTTTTACTGTTTTTTATTTGATAATATTATAGAACAAACATTTACGAAGATTACAGTATATCATATATACTGATGAACCAGTCTATATGATAGTCCATAGACCACTATATCTCTTTGTCGGGCACCCCGCAGGCCCCTAAGCAGCCCCGCAATTCAAAACATTGTCGTGTGTGCAGTCCAGGTATACAGTGGTCTATGGCATAGGTGAAAAAAAAAAAAAAAAAAAAAGTCTTTGCCATGCCGAGTTATATCAAATTCTGAGTTATACAGTGCAGAGTTATAAGGGTTTTACTGTACTCTGAAAGACACCGTTGAATAAATAATATATACCTGGTCTAATATTGTTTTTCAGGTATGACCCTAATCATTCCTGAAAATTTGATTTTTATTGGGCCAGAAAGGGCATAGCCTTAGCTGCATGGGCAAATGTACAGAGAGACAAATGTAGACATTGTTAACAGGCTACCGGTTCTCTCCGAGGCCCAAGGAAAGTTGCAATCTCCGGGTTGAGTTTATTTTCTATACAATCTTCCTTTGGTTTACAATTTTCCTTTTGCACATACAGTAAAAGCCTTATAACTCGGCACGACAGGGGCTCCGGCCCTTGCCGAGTTATTCAATGTGCCGAGTTATGCAATGTCCTCCTCTGATATGGGTAAAAAAAAAAAAAAAAAAAAAATGTAAATACAGTACTGTAAAAGCATAAAACTACACTTACCAGTGAACGGGTAGCATGGATTTGATATCAAACTCAGCACAAATAGCATGCATGGACGAACCTGCATCCATCCTTACTTTCACCTTTTCCTGCAGGCTCAGGCTCTTCAATTTCATTCCCTTCCTGCTGGAGACACCCTTGCGTGATGGAGCTGACATCTTGATATACAGTACTGTATGATGTAATCCCTAAACACGTAAAATAGGTGGCAAAGTAAAGCAAAGGTCGGGTACCAGCGCGTAGGCTGAGCCGTGTTTTTGTCGTCCAAGCACCGTCTTGGATTACGAATCCCAATCCAATAACACTTGCTGAAATGTGTGTTATACTACTTTATGATATTGTTTGCAATGTTTTGCATTGATTATTATTTCGGCTCCTACCAAGCTTGTTGTGTTTTTGAAGCAGAAACCAATCCTTTTTCAATTTCGACAAAAAACGGAATTCGTATCCAAGACGATGCTTGGACGACATAAACACGGCTCAGCTGACAACCTACACGCTGTTCCCGACCTTTGCTTTACTTTGCCACCTATTTTACGTGTTTTGGGATTACATCATACAGTACTGTATTTCAAGATGTCAGCTCCATCACGCAAGGGTGTCTCCAGCAGGAAGAGAATGAAATTGAAGAGCCTGAGCCTGCAGGAAAGGGTCAAAAGGACAAAAACACGACTTTATGCGACTGAGGATATGCCGAGTGTAAGCAAAGAGATGCAGTTATAACATCAATATGCCGAGATACATTATTTTTTGCCGACTTTCTATTTACATGTTCACACAAGAGGTTGTGAGGGCATGATATGCCGAGTGAAAACCAAGAGATTCAGTTTAGGTGAGGCGGTAGCAGAGTGGTTAGCGTCACTGAGTGGCATTCTCGAAGACCCGAGTTCGATCCCGAGTGAGACCCATAAATCCACTTGAAATCTTTCTGCACCATCGAGTGGCCCAAGAACACCCACATGCCCTGTCCATTAACTCTACCTTCGACTGCGAGTGCATGGGAGGACACAGGGGGGCGGCATGAGCCTCTAATTACAGGCGTCACTATAAGAATCTTGCCTGCGCCTTATAAGGGTTTTACTGTACAGTATTAGTTGCCCCGCGGGTGTTGCCAGGCACCAGACTCCTAAGTCCACCTCGGCAACCAACGGGGTGGGTGGCCGGGCACACGGCAGTGTTCCGAAAGGGCTGGACGCCAAAAGAGAAGGGCGGCCAGGTGTCTCGCCGCGGCTGTCTTCACCACCAATGTCCATATGGCCCGGTGATGGCATCAGGGGCTAAGTAGGGAACGGCACTGCCATTGGCGTCGTGCGTTGGCCAGTCAGGGTGTGAGGTGCAGGCCAGGAAACTGCTCACCCAGGAGTCGCTGCGGCTCTCCCTCACCAGCTGCACGCTTGTCACCAGCATATCCCTGTTCACAACAGGAGAGAGGAACGGGACTGGGTGGAGAGGGGTGGTCCCGGGGGCGTGATGGCACCGACACCAGAGGAGGAGGAGTGGCTTCTCGGGGGCGTATTGGCGCAGACACCGAAGGAGGAGGAGTTCAGGAGACTCGCGCTGCGCCGAGAGTGAGGAGAGGAGGAGTGGCTTCTTGGGAGTGTATTGGCGCTGGCACCGAAGGAGGAGGAGGAGGAGAGGAAGCCGTGGGGACATTGCGCCACAACCATGACTGACTCCCTGTAGCTTCCCGCTCCTTTTATATTCCCCACTCGCCTACTTGAGGGAGGCTGGTGCAGGCGGCGGTGCATGCACTCTGCGGGTCTCCCCGACGTCCCGATTGTGGCTGTGGCTTCGTCACAGACATTCAGTGAATAATTGTAAGATTACATGATGTGATATGATTCAATGTTTTGGTCCTGGTTGTGTTGCATGTCATCAACAGTAGTCCATAATTACACATAAATGTGTTTCCAACAAAAATGAGCAATTGAGCTCACACTTGTGATTCCACTTAATTTTCATGTTACAGGTTTTCACCCAAGAATGTAGTTTTGAGTGATTATCCAGAAGATGTAAAGAAAGATCTTGAACTTCAGGTGACTATTGGCATTGAACCACTCCTGGCACATCTGAGGGATGAGGAAAACTTTATTAAGGTATTGTAAACGTTTTTGTATAATTTATCAATTTTTGTAGTTTATATCTAACTATATATGAATCATCAGTTTGCTTAAGATTATTTTTTATTATAACGATGTGCTAATTGGAAATTGTTTCAAGTGTTTTTGAGCAAACTTCTCGAAATTCGTTGCCGCATCACATCATTTGCCTTATGGAAGTTGGATTGATGAACAGTCATTCACGCCCTAACTTGTGCTATGTGTGTGTGTGTGTGTATATACCTAGTTGTGTTTTACAGAGCCTGAGCTACACTCGTATGTGGTCCCGTCTCCGTATCTACATTTATCCAGTCTTTCTTTCAATTGGTGCACATTATTTGCGGATATCACTTCCTCATTTAGTCCATTCCAAACTTCTACATTTCTATGAGGGAAGCTGTACAGTGGTCCCTTACGGTTGGCGATTTAATTAGTCTTGCCAAACCTTCGCCAAAAGTGAATTTCGCCAGACGCGAATAGTACTTTCAATGGGAAAATTATCCATTAGTCTTTGATGAGGCCCGAGTTCACCCTTTTGACCTCCATTTTGTACTTTAACTGCTTAAAAGCAAAGGCATTATACATGAAGCATTAACAGCAATACAAAAGACAATAAATAATAGATACCGTATAAATTGCGGCGTACAAGTCGACCAGGCGTAAAGTCGACCTCAAGATTATTAGCTCGAGATTACGGGTTAGGCCTATACTTGCCGTATAAGTCGGCCCCAAAAATACGCTAGGCTACTGGTAGGCCAAAGCTTACAAAGTCTTGCGGTTGCAAAGTCCAACGCTTGCGCAGAACTTGGCGGATGTAAACAAACAGACGACGCGGGGGTTTCTCGGACCAAATATCATGCTCTAGGGTGGTATTTTAGGTTATTTTATGTTAGGTTAGGGAGGTCAGGAAAGGTAGGTTAGGTTAGATTTAGAAACACCAAATTATGCGCATGCGCTGGACCAACTGGCACGGCGGATTTTCTCTTAACGTCACATCGGTCTGTTATTATACCTTCATTTTTCAAATATTCCGTCCCTTGCTTCTTTATTATTTTCTCACATATCTTGTCAATGACACTAGTCTATAATTTAATAGTTCATCCTTCTTCCCATTCTTGTATATTGGCACTATATCTGCTCTCTACCACTTCTTTGGCACTTTTCCTGTTGTTAATGAGCACTTTATTATATCATATACTGGTTCAGACCAACTGCTTTCTGCACTCTTTTAAAACATAACCCACACTCCGTCTGGTCCTAGTGCTTTCCTCTCCTCCAATTCCTTCAACAATTCACAAACTTCTCCTATATTCTTATTTGCCACTCCTTCAGGACTTTTTCATTCCTTGCGGTTCGTTGAATCTTGATTCTTTTTTAAATACTTGCTGAAAAATTTATTTAAAATGTTCACTCTTTATCTTTGGATATTCATATATTATATTTCCTTCTTTCAGTCTCTCCACTTTGTCCTTATGCTTGATTCTTCCATTGATAAATCTGTAAAACAGTTTGGGATCTTCCTTACACTTTTTAACTATATCCTTCTCATAACTCTTCTCTTCTTCTCTCCTTATTAACATATTAATTTCTTGCTAATTTATAGTCTTCTTTATTTCTTTGTGTCTGATATCTCTTCACTCTTTCCCACCCCACCTTGTTCTCTTTGACCTCTCATATCTTCCATTAAACCATTCATGCTTTCCTTCTTTTGGGGTGTACTGTATATAGTGCAACATGTTTTTCAACTCCTTTCTCATATATGCCCAGAAAAATGTCATATTTCACTTGCACATCGGTCACTTCATTTCTTCCGTCAATTTCTTCAAAGAATTTTTTCAGTTCTTCCATGTTAGTTTTCCCAAAGTCTTCTGCTCCTTTTGTACGAATCATCTTCCTCCTTTTTGTCCTTTTCTATCTCTATTTCTAATGTTAGGTATAGGGTCACTCTTTCCGATAGGGCACCCATCTTTTATCTCATTTGCTATGTCTATACCTTTTTTTAAAACTGGTCAAGTCTTGCTGGTTCGTCATCTCCCCTATATCATGTGTTTTCTGTCACCCACTGAGTCGTGGTGTTTTCCATTGTCAGCTTCAACAGTATCCCCCAATGCATTTTTATTTCCTTCGTCAAATGTCTCCCATTTTACTTCTTTGCAGTTAAAATCTCCAACCAGCAGTACCTTTTAACTACTCTTGATTAATTTGTTTAAGTACTTCAAGGTATCCTCTAATACTTTCTCATGTTCTTCCTTACTCTAAATATTTGTTCTGGGTGGTACATAGGTTGCCACTATAGTCAGTGTTTCTCTATTTCTATATTCTATTTGTACACTCACTATTTCACCTCTTCCTTTTCCATACTCCACATTTTTTTACTTGCACCCAAAATTGTGTCAGTATCATAAATCCACCACCTTTTCTACAACTTCTGTCTCTTCTCCACATGTTGTATTTATTGCTGATCACCACTTTCTCATCTTCTACTAATTTTGTGGAAATTTTATGTCACAAACATTTATTTATTTGAGATCTCTTACCTTCGGAAAACCCATTTCTATCTCATCCCAACAAATACCCCAGCTAATGCCAACTAAGATACTTATCGGGGGATAGGAGGGTTGAATTGGGTCAGCGTAATTCCTATTGGGTAACCTAACCTAACCTACCTAACCTAACCTAACCTAACCTAACCTAACCTGCACATCAATACTGCAATGTCTTGTTATTCGAAGTGGTCGCGTGTGATCAGGGCCGGAGGTGAAGGACGGAGGCCATGTGTTGACGTTATCGAGGCATCGAGAGGGTTATCACACCCAGTTAATTCATGACGCGGCGAGATGTTATCACCGTGTTGATTTTAACACGTCCTATTGTTTAACACTATGTCTACAAAAGTTTACGTACAACTTCTCGATGTAATCAGAGAAGATTAGAGAGAGATGTTAATCCCGTGAGTTCTGGAACTGTACTTATATATACAAGCGCACGTATATACATTTAGTAAAAGATGTTACTAATGGGAGGGTCTGGAGTGAACTGACTCCCTCTCCACTGCGAGGCGGTGTAGCCACGAAAATATCATACGAGTCAAATCCCCGGTGGCGCTAATCTAAAGGACGGCGGCCAATGAGCAGCCGTTTCAAATTAAGGTGCTAATATAAGATGCAAATGCTTAATACCGCTGGGAATGTTCATTTATAATATCCCAGTACTTATCATTTACTTAAATTATCTTATTAGTACAGGAAAATACCTCTTATCCGGATACCCAACAACCGGAATAACCCAATAACCGGAATTTGTGGCAGGTAAGTAAATAGTATTAAAAAATAAAAAAGTAACTAATACAGTAAGTACAATAAACAAATAAAATAGAAGAAAAAAAAGTGTTCCTTTAGTATATAATTTCGTGTTAAAAGTCTTTGCATATACGCAGTTGAGTTTCTTTAGTTTATAATTTACGGTACTACATTACGGGAGTGCCATTTATACGTGCATAGTCAACAAGAACGGGAGTGCTATGTTGGGCTGGGCATGTCTATTTATGGTGAATTACAGTTCTACAATGATCTACTAATAAGGTAACAGAAACAATCATACAATATTATGTTTATTTTTAGTAAATGCATCTTTTGTAAGTATACTTACCCATTAACCGGCTACCCGGAAGTCCGGATATATCCGGATAAAAGGTATTTTCCTGTATCCATTACCATTACAGGTTGCCCATCACTAATCCGGCAACCACGGGACCTTAGATATGTGCCGGATTTTCGAAATTTCCGGATTATTGATGTTTTGTCCCCTGACTATATATGCTGTATATATATATACAGCATATATACATACCCGTACCCAGGGCTCCGTCTTTCTGCTCTAGTCTCCTGTCCCACTCCTCTTTGCCTAGGACTGTTACTATTGACGCTATAAGCCTTTCCCTCTGACTCCTATACTTGTTGCATTCCACAATGACATGTTCTACGGTTTCTTTCTCTCCTACCCTGCAGCTACAATTTTGGTTCTCCAGTTCCCTGTTCCTTCTGTTGACTTCCAAGGTGCCTGTTCTTGTTTTATAGAGTAACTTTCTCCCCCAGTCTCCTACATGCCAGGTCACTCCCTCTGGTTTCTGTTTCCACCTGTACCACTGACAATGTTGATTTCCTGTTGGAAGGTGAGCATACAGCTGATTCTGGGGACAGCGCCATCAAAACAAACGGCGCCAGGGAACAGGCGCCTTCCATTGGCAGGGAAAGAAAGGGCTACAGAGTGGCAAAGAAGGAAGATATGTGTCAAGCTCGAGCACGAGCTTGACAGACGACCTACAAAGCAATACTAAGCAGAAAAGATCACAAGAAGAAGAAGGAGAAGCCTCCTGAAAACAGTGGCGCGCCAACTCGGGAAATTTGAAACTGCGCTCCGAAATTCATGCCGGAAAACTGATGGAACCGGAATATTGATTGCCGGATTAGTGATGGTCAACCTGTATATATATATATATATACATCCCTACTCACCCCCTATGATGAGCGGACAATACCTCCCTCACAAGGGGGGGATGAAACAAAACCACCACTCTACCAAATGAGAGGGTGTGTTGGATAATTTCCACAACTGGGGGCCGGCGAAAACTGAAGTTCCGCTTCAAGTGACATCACCCCAGGCCACATAGCGCCAGAACATTTGTATAGTGGTTTCGGCACTTTGGTCTGTGACTACTTTGAAATTAATAGTCCTAATAGAGGTACAAGTGACTATGCAGACATATACTTTATTGGGGGGAGAGTTATCTCCTTTAATTATAATATCCCCAGTATAGTCATTACCATTGACCTTAAATGGTTTTAGGAGCTTCAATCGTTCAGCGGGAAGTTCAGGGGGACCTAGATAGGAGACTAGTCTACCTTCATATCAATTATATTTAATACAAGATTTGAGGTAATATTTGACTGCCTGTCTACCATGATGTATCCAAAATTGACTCCTGATATCGGCTTATGTTGTAGCCATTCCGCCATGTAACGAGTTCCTATGATATTCTTCCACCAATAATTTAGTAAGATGAATTTTTTTAAGATGAGTTTGGGAATTAGTATGGGATGGCAGGCATATAAAACCATTCACAACTGAGGAGCTTGATCGGCCCTTGTCCACATTAAGACTGGGGAAAACTGCGGGCCTGGATAACATTCCTTAAGAATTCCTGCTTTATCTAACACCTCCCTTAAAGGCCGTGACACTATTACTTATCAACACCAGTGGCTTCAGGGTAAATACCCCATTCGTTGGAAATCCTCCACTCTGCTGCCCATGCCCAAACCTGGAAAGGACCCCGCACTTCCATCCGCATACCGCGCCCTACAGTACCCTCCTGAGTTTCACGCTTGCTTTCTTCCGCAGGCATAGCGCTAAACTCGAGGATCGCGAAACTCGGTATTGAAAACACTGAAAAAATGCTTATTTATTCCGGTGTGAGGTGTACTGTATTTTACGGCTTAGAAGACTCACTTTTTCCCCAATCACAGGCGTCACTATAAAAAACTTGCCTGCGGGAGAGAGCCAACCATCACAGCCCTCGAGTGAACCTCCAGGGCCTACCATCCCACCCCTGGAGGTCACTGCCTAATGGCGTTGAAGACACACACACAAAAAAAGAAAAGAAAAGAATCTGTACGAAGCAGCGCGAAACTCGGGGAGATAATGCGCGAAAGTCGGGATGATAAGAATTTAGGACTCCGCGCGAAACTCGAGGATCGCGAAACTCGGATAGCGTGAAACTTGGGAGGGTACTGTATAGCTATCCTCCCCTGTGTCGGTAAATTCCTGGAGCGGTTGGTGACCACTCGCCTTTCCTAGTTGCTGGAGGACGGATATCTCCTGAAAGAGGAGCAATGTGGCTTCAGGCCCCGCAGCACCCTAGATGTCCTGGCGCAACTGGAATTTCATATCTGCGACACCTACCGGAGAAGGGAGGTCATGACCTCGCTCCTTATTGATTTGGAAGGGGCATTCAACTCTGCCCCCCATGAAGGCATCCTGCGTAAATTAACTACCATGAATATCATTAGGCCCACCCTCGCCTGACTGCAGAATTTCTTGTCTGGGAGGACTTTCCGCGTTGCTGTGGGTGCCTTCGCCTCTCCGTCACAATCTATACAGAGAGGAGTGGCGTAGCATCCATCCTTAGCCCTGTCCTCTTCAACGTCCTGCTCTCAGACCTCCACATCCCTCCCTGCTCCCACCTCCTCATTTATGCTGATAATATCACCATCATCAGCAGAGCCAGCACTCAGAAGCAGGCACAATCATACTTGCAGGAGGCAGCCACTGCTTTAGCTAACTGGGTAAAGGCATGGGGTCTTTCTGTTAATGCAGCTAAGAGCACACTTATGTGCTTCACCCTCAAGCCTGTCCACTCTCCACCTGCCATCAGCATACATGTGGCTCCTCAGTTACCTACTTCCCTATTCCTCACCTGTGCCTTCCTGAGGAAGACTAATCAACTCTCATGACTGTGATTAATTCACAGGTGTACGTACACCAAGGCGAATATCGTCGATTTCGACATCACTGTCCTTCAACAACAACAACAATGATCCGACCAAAAATGGAATATGCTGTCATTGTGTGGTCGCCATATAAGAAGAAGCATGTGAAAAAGTTGGAGAGGATACAGAGAATGGCAACAAAGATGATACCAGGGCTAGAAAAACTTATTTATGAGGAAAGGTAGAGAGAGATACATTTACCAACACTTAAGCAAAGATGAGAAAGAGGAGACTTAATAACAATTTTAAAACTGATAACTATGATGGAAGAAACAGATAATGAGAGACTACTGACTCGGAAGCAAAGAGAAGGTCGATACACAAGAGGACATACAAAAAAACTAGGAAAAGGAAGATGCCTGAGCTACATAGAAGTACAGCTTCCCTCATAGTAATGTAAAAGTTTGGAATAGACTAAATGAGGTGATATCGGCAAAGAATGTGCACCAGTTGAAGGAAAGACTAGATTATGTAGATAAGGAGACAGGACCACACAAGTGTAGCTCAGGCCCTGTAAAACTCATCTAGGTAAATACACACACATATACCAACAAGATGTCTATATGCTTAACTATCACATTTTTATTTAATTTATTTATTTTTACTTTTTGCTAAAGGAAATTACATTTTTCTGTTATCGCATTCTTGTATGGAAATGGGTCCCCCGTGTCATTGCCCCTTTTTATAAATCTGGCACTGCAATATTGACCTTTTAATAATGGTGTCACCAAGAAATTGGTTGAATATGCCATAACAGTGAGCTCGATCTGCCATCTGGTGGCCGTAAGGGAACCTCCCGTCAGTTCAGAATGTCGGGTCTCGGGGTGTCGGGCTTGACTTATTTTCCATTATTCCCTACCAAACCAGCTACAATTAAGTGTTGCCATGGTCAACACAGGTTTATGCAAAATGAAAATATAAGAGTTTTACATTATTCATAGCGTTATAATGAGGATTGTTGGCAAAATAGAAGCATTCGACCACAGGTGTCCTACAACATTCTACTAAATACTGTAGAGGAATGCTTCAAAGTGGGTATATGGGTAAATAATACCTTCTCTTTGCATGCATGAAGGTAATATTTACCCATACACCCGCCTTGAAGCATTCCTCTACACTCTACAGTATTTAGTAGAATGTTGTAGGACACCTGTGGTCGAATGCTTCTATTTTGCCAACAATCCTCATTATAACGCTATGAATAATGTAAAACTTGTATATTATCATTTTGCATAAACCTATGTTGACCATGGCAACACTTAATTGTAGCTGGTTTGGTAGGGAATAATGGAAAATAAGTCAAGCCCGACACCCCGAGACCCGACATTCTGAACTGTCGGGAGGTTCCCAGACGGCCACCAGATGGCAGATCGAGCTCACTGTTATGGCGTGTTATATATCCTGGAAAAATGAAAATCGATCGTGGAAAAATCAGGGAAAAAACAGGGAAGTTTATTTAAATGAAAGAGTGGAAACCCTGTATAATGATCTAGGTATTTACAATATGTATGATAACTCATTCCTGCTAACATGGTGAGGGGGGATATCATACGGCTGTACATTTACAAGTAAATGCTGTATATCATATATCAAGGAAAAGGAGCTGAAGATGGAAATGGAGGATTTTGTAAATATTCAATCCAAACCTGCTGTGATGGGAGCTTTGAAAGAGGCATCAAAGAGCCATTGATATACTCCACA
The DNA here is from genome assembly GCA_016584305.1 of Chionoecetes opilio. NCBI lineage: Eukaryota > Metazoa > Arthropoda > Malacostraca > Decapoda > Majidae > Chionoecetes > Chionoecetes opilio. Next base: position 53,535 of record JACEEZ010021023.1, read on the forward strand.
CTAAAAATTTTGGTTCTGTTGTAGTTCCATTTGGGTTTTTATGTATGAGATATAAGCAAAATCATAACCCTTACCCCAAATGTGGTAGGTGGTGTGCACAGTGGCTGGTTAGGTTCAACAAGATATTGCCCTCTATTTTTATGTGGAAATCTACAACAAATATTAAAAGATGAAAAGCTGCAACAGTCTCCTGGAATGTAGCTGCTCTGGTTTTTTTGTAGTTAGGTAAATGGGAATCACAAAGGCTGGATGTATTAACGTATTTCCCACGGATTCAGGTTAATGGAAATCATTTTCTCTAAGTTAAATTCTCGTTCCACTCTCAAGACAGGGATGTGTTTTTTCTGATAGCCTTTGATGCTCTGCATATACTTTATAGCTATAATAAAGCTGGGTTTTGTGTTGCACTGATGTTTGCAATGATAAGTATTTGTCAGGAGAACAGTTTTGTGTACTGTACTTTTATTTCGACAGGAGATCCTAGAATCATTACAGAAAAAACGAAGCATTGTGGATGATTGGGGATGTCATATTCTTCTACTGACGGCAGTTCTTTTTCCCCTGAGAAGTTTTGTTGCTCATCATATTAACAAGATTATAGCCAGGATTTTTCAGGCTACAGAAAAAGGTCAGTTAAGCATGTATTTACCTAGTTGTGTTTTCCAGGGCCTGAGCTACACTCGTGTGGTCCCGTCTCCGTATCTACATTTATCTAGTCTTTCTTTCCATTGGTGCACATTATGTGCCGATATCACCTCCTCGTCTAGTCCATTCCAAACTTCTACATTGCTATGAGGGAAGCTGTACTTCTTTATGTTGTTCAGGCATCTCCCTTTTCCTAGTTGTTTTGTGTCCTTTTGTGTATCGACCTTCTCTTTGTTTCCGAGTCAGTAGTCTCTCATTGTTTGTTTCTTCCATCTTCGTTAGCAGCTTAAAAATTGTAATTAAGTCTCCTCTTTCTCTTCTCTGTTCGAGTGTTGGTAAATTTATTTATTTCAAGTTTTCCTCATAAGAGATTTTTTCTAGCTCTGGTACCATCTTTGTTGCCATTCTCTGTATCCTCTCCAATTTTTTCACATGCTTCTTTTTATATGGGGACCATTCAATGGCAGCATATTCCATTTTTGGTCGGATCATTGTAGTAATATATAATTATCTTTCTCATCATATTTTTGTCCATGTAATGAAATCCCACTCTAATATTCTTTAACATCCTGTATGTATCTCCAAATATTTAATTTATATGTTTTTCTGGTTGTAGGTTATTCTGCATTATCACTCCCAGGTCCTTTTCTTCATGAACCTTTGTAATTATTTCATTTCCCATTTTATACGGCCATTTATATCTCTGCTTTTTTACAATTTCCATCACATGACACTTATTCACATTAAATTCCATTTCCCATCTTCTGCTCTATTCGTAGATCTTGTTCAGGTCATTTTGTAGTGTTTCACAATCTTTATAGCTTTTTATTTCTCTTAATAGTTTTGCATCATCTGCAAATAGACTAATATTACTTTTTATTTCCACCATCATGTTATTGACGTAAATCGTGAACATTATTGGTGCCAACACTGGTCCTTGTGGTACCCCACTAAATACGTTTTTCCATTCAGACTTTTCATCCTTCACTACTGTTCTCATTTCTCTTCCTCTCAGATAACTTTCCGTCCAGATTTTGATCATCCCTGTGAATCCACCTATATTTTCCAATTTCCAAATTAGTCTCATGTGGAACTTTATCAAATGCCTTTTTAAGATCTAGATATACACAGTCTGCCCACCATCTCTTCTTGTGTTGTATCAATTACTCTTCAGTAAAAGCTTATTAAGTTGGTCACACATGATCTCTTTTTCCTAAAACCATAAACCAGTCTGTTATTATGCCTTAATTTCCAAGTATTCCGTCCATTGCTTCTTTATTATTTTCTCACATATCTTGCATACTGGGCTAGTCAATGACACTGGTCTATAATTTAGTGGTTCATCTTTTTTCCCATTCTTGTATATTGGCACTATATCTGCTCTTTTCCACTCCTTTGTCACTTTTCCCATTGTTAATGAGCACTTTATTATATCATATACTACTGGTTTGACCAACTGCTTTCTGCACTCTTTTAAAACATAACCCGACACTCCGTCTGGTCCTAGTGCTTTTCTCTCCTCCAATTCCTTCAACAATTCACAAACTTCCTCCTTCTCTATTTTTATTTGCTACTCCTTACAGACTCTTTTCATTCCTTGCAGTTCATTGAATTTTGATTCTTTTGTTAATAGTTGCTGAAAATTTTTATTTAAAATTTCACTCGTTATTTTGGGATCTTCATATATCATATTACCTTCTTTCAGTCTCCACTTTTTCCTTATGCTTGATTCTTCCATTGATAAATCTGTAGAACAGTTTGGGTTCTTCCTTACACTTTTCAACTCTATCCTTCTCATAACTCTTCTCTTCTTCTCTCCTTATTAACATATTAATTTCTTGCTAATTTATAGTTTTCTTTATTTTTTTGTGTCCAATTTTTCTTTACTTTTTTCCATGCCTCATCCCTTATTCTCTTTGACCTCTCACATCTTCCATTAAACCATTCTTTCATAACCTTTTCTCTTGGTGTACGGTGTGCGTGTTTTTCAACTCCTTTCTCATATATGGGTTCTGTCCAGGGTTCTGTCCTATCACCCACTCACTTTCTATTATTCATTAATGATCTTCTATGTCTAACTCAAAGCCCTATCCACTCCAACGCTGATGATTCTACCCTGCATTTTTCAACGTCTTTTATTAGACGTCCAACTCAACAGGAACTAAGTGATTCACGGAGAGATGCCACCGAGCGCCTAACTTCTGATCTTTCTATAATTTCTGATTGGGGCAAAGCAAACCTTGTTTTGTTCAATGCCTCAAAAACCCAATTTCTTCACCTATCTACTCGACAAAACCTTCCAGATAACTATCCCCTCTTCTTCAATGACACTCAACTGTGACACTCAACTGTCTCCTTCTTCTACAATGAACATTCTAGGACTATCCTTTACTAAAAATCTGAACTGGAAATCTCACATCTCATCTCTTGCTAAAACAGCTTCTAGGAAGTTAGGTGTCCTCTGGCATCTGCGTCCTTTTTTTTCTCCCTCCTAATTGCTTGCTCTCTACAGGGGCCTTATCTGCCCATGTATGGAGTATGTCTCACATGTTTGGGGAGGATCCACTCATACAGCTCTCCTAAACAGGGTTGAGTCTAAAGCTTTTCGTCTCATCAACTCCTCTCCTCTGACTGACTGTCTTCAATATTTAAATCACCACCGCAATGTTGCTTGTCCTGCTCTCTTCTACCGTTATTTTCATGCTCACTGCTCTTCTGAACTTGCTAACTGTTTTCACATGTTTTCGGCGTTATTACCTACTAAATGGTAATAACGCCGAAAACATGTGTAATGTATTCACAAATAAACTCCAATCGGTGGTGGAAAAACATGTTCCCATGGTAAGAAAACGTTTGAATAACATAAACAGACCCAGTTGGATGAAAATGAGATCCAACAAATCATTGACAGAAAGCGCCGAGCGTATAAAGTTTACAAACGATCAAATGCAGATTGCGATTCTAGAGAATACAGTGATGTAAACGTCGCTGCAAAGGACTAATTAAGTCTAAAAAGCACGAGTATGAAGAAAAAATTGCAAAGGAATCCAAATCAAACCCGAAAAGGTTCTTTCAATACGTTCAAAGTAAGAAAAACGTCAAAACAAGTATTGGGCCACTGAAAGATAATAATAATATCTTGGTAAATGATAATAAGAGTATGGCGTTCGTACTAAATGAATACTTTAATGCGGTATTTATTAAAGAAGATGAAACTCTATTACCAGAACCAGTAAACATGTATGCGGGACTCGAAAGGGATAGACTGGTAATAGGAGAGATAACAGTAGACGAAATATCAAAGTATTTGCTGAAACTTGACCCAGCAAAATCCGTGGGGGTGGACGAAATCTTGCCGCGACTACTTCGCGAATGTCACAGTCAACTTTCGCTCCCATTAAAGATTATTTTCAATAAATCGCTAAGTGACAAAAATGTTCCTAGTATGTGGAAATTAGCTAATGTTACACCGATATTCAAGAAAGGGAGTAAGAGCCTCGCAAGTAATTATCGCCCAATTAGTCTAACGTCCGTGATTGTTAAACTATTTGAGAAAATATTGCGGGATAAAATAGTGTCTTTTCTCGATGAAAATAACTCAATACTAAACTCTCAGCATGGATTTCGAAATAAGAGATCCTGCTTAACAAACCTACTGGACTATTTTAATGTCATTTATTCAAACTGGGACGCTAAAATTCCCTCGGATGTAATATACCTTGATTTTCAGAAAGCCTTCGATACAGTTCCCCATAAGCGAGCGACTGCTGACCAAGCTAAGGGCACATGGCTTAGGAGAGCAATTATGTTCATGGATTGGCGATTGGCTTTCAAATCGTAAACAACGGGTAGTAATAAATGGCGAGGCATCTGATTGGTTAGATGTTACTAGTGGGGTGCCTCAGGGCTCGGTCTTGGGTCCTACTCTTTTTCTGATATATATCAACGATCTGGACTGCGGACTTGTATCTAAAGTATCAAAATTTGCAGATGACACCAAATTAGGCGGTAAAGCATATACAGTAAAAGCCTTATAACTCGGCACGACAGGGGCTCTGGCCCTTGCCGAGTTATTCAATGTGCCGAGTTATGCAATGTCCTCCTCTGATATGGGTTAAAAAAAAAAAAAAAAAAAAAAAAAAAAAAAAAGAATGTAAATACAGTACAGTAAAAGCATAAAAGCAACACTTAGCAGTGAACGGGTAGCAGCAGACATGTAATCCAAGGAGAGGGCAGCCTTGTTGTAACATGTAGAAGATGTTAGGGGGACTCAGTCGCATTTTAACACTGGTATCACTTTATAATCACTTTATAATCACAACTCTGTACTGTATTGTACACAGTACTGTACCTGTACAACTTAATTTTACATCACTTGAGCACTTAATTACTGCAACACTATGCCCTGTCCATTAACTCTACCTTCGACTGCGAGTGCATGGGAGGACACAGGGGGCGGCATGAGCCTCTATCACAGGCGTCACTGTAACAATCCTGCCTGCGCCACCACGGGCGAGGACCAACCATCACAGCCCTCGAGTGAGCCTCCAGGGCCTACCATCCCACCCATGGAGCTCACTGCCTACACTGCTATAGGCATAGGTGTAAAAAAAAAAAAAAAAAAAAAAAAAAATGGGGAAAAATGGAAAAAAAAGAGAGGAAAAAAAAAAATCCTTGTCTTTGCCATGCCGAGTTAAATCAAATTCCGAGTTATACAGTGCCGAGTTATAAGGGTTTTACTGTACTAGAGAAAACTGCGAACTCATACAAAGTGATCTCGACAAACTATCAGATTGGAGTGATAAATGGCTATTAAAATTCAATTCCGATAAATGTAAAGTAATTGCATTAGTAAGGCAAACGATAACCTACAAATATAACTATCAAATCACAAATAAAATCGTTAACTGAAGTACAGCAGGAAAAGGATTTAGGTGTCATCATCAGTAATGATCTGAAAACCAGTCCGCATTGCCTAGCTGCCAGTAAAAAGGCAAATATGATGTTGGGCTTTATAATTGTGTCATTACTTTCGGAGTTTTATGTTCAAAGTTACTTTGAACATAAAACTCCGAAAGTAATGACACAATTATACACGTCCTTGGTTAGGCCGCACTTGGAATATGCCGTTCAATTCTGGTCGCCCTGTTTCGTAAAAGATCAAGCCAAATTGGAATCAGTGCAAAGAAGAGCAACCAAACAAATTCCATCTCTGCGAAATTCATCTTATGAAGAGAAACTGCGGAAACTTAATATGTTTTCCGTAAAGGATCGTAGAATCCGTGGGGACTTGATAGAAACCTTTAAGATCCTAAAAGGTTTTGATGTCATTAATCAAGAGAACCTATTCGAGCTTTCAACTCAAGTGACAACAAGAAATAATGGTTTAAAACTAAACGGTCAACGTTGCATCACCGATCTCCGTAAAAATTATTTCAATGTTAGAGTCGTTGAACGATGGAACAAGTTACCGGCAAATGTTGTCGGAGCCAGCACAATAACTACATTCAAAAACAGACTTGACGCGCACTGTAAAGTAAATGGGTATTGATAGTGCGAATTCGTATCTAGTCCCCCGTATCGATTAGTTGTAGTGGTAGTGGTAGTTGTAGTTAGTATTTTTCATATCCTATCATTCTGCACTATGAAACTTCCATGTTCCTATCCTCTTTAGGGACATGGTATCATTTTCCAACTGTTTTCTTACAAGTAGTTGATAGTTAGTAGTATTTAGTTCAGCAGATACCCTCGCTATGGACCAATAGGTCTCCTGGTGTCTGTTATTCCTATGTAATCCTATGTAAAACTGCATGCCTCCCCCCCTCCCGCGGCCTCGCTGCACAAGACTTTCTACTCATTCTCATCCCTATTCTGTCCATCTTCCTAATGCAAGAGTTAATCAGTATCTTTACTCTTTCATCCCTTTCACTGGTAAACTCTGGAACTCTCTTCCTGTTTCTATTTTTCCACTTTCCTATGACTTAATCTTTTCAAAAGAAGAGTAACAAGACACCTCCCGAACTAAATTGGCTCACCCCTCTTTTTTATTTTATTCTCTTACTGTCTTCTTTATAGGGACTGGCAACTAAGCGGGCTTTGTGTTACCCATTTTTGTTGTGCCCTTGGCCAGTTCCTTGTGATGTAAAAAAAAAAAAAAAAAAAAAAAAATATATATATTTATATATACTGAGAAAAATGTTGCTTTTCACTTGCACATCGGTCACTCCTTTCATTTCTTCCCAGTCAATTTCTTCATAGTATTTTTTCTGTTCTTCCATGTTAGTTTTTCCAAAATCTCTTCTGTTCCTTTTGTACAATTCATCTTCCTCCTTTATTTTCTCTTTCGTCTCCATTTCTAAGATTACATGGTCACTTTTTCCAATGGGGCACCATAATTGATCTCATTTGCTAGGTCTATACCTTTTATTAACACTAGGCCAAGTCTTGCTGTTCGTCATCTCCCTTATATCTTGTGTTTTCTGTCACCCATTGAGTCATTGTGTTTTCAATTGTCAGTTTCAACAATCTATCTCCCCAGGTATTTTCATTTCCTCCTTCAAATGTCTCCCATTTTACTTCCTTGCAGTTAAAATCTCCAACCAGCAGTATCTATTTACTATTCTTGATTATTTTGTTTAAGTACTTCAAGGTGTCTTCTAATACTTTCTCATGTTCTTCCTTGTTCCAGGTATTTGTTGTGGGTGATACATAGGTAGACACTATTATCTGTGTTTCTCTAATTCAGATTTATATTAGTACACTCACTATTTCAGCTCTTCCTTCTCCATACTCCACTTTTCTTACCTTCACTCCTAATTTTGTCAGTATCATAACTCCACCACCTCTTCTACCACTTCTGTCACTTTTCCACATGTTATATATGTTGCTTATCATCACATTATCATCCTCTACTCATTTTGTTTCTGTTAGATACACTACGTCTGGATCTTTATTCAATAAATAATATTTTAGTTCTAGCCTTTCTGGTATTATCCCATCTATATTTGTGTACATCACTTTAAATTTTTTTTAACATAATTCTTCCTCACCCCATTTTCCTTTAGTCTTTTTTCTTTATACAGGAGAACCTCGTTTATCCGGCACCCACGGGGGGGAGCGCATGCCGGATAACTCATTTTGCCGTTGTTTTGAGAGTTACTCTTATGGAATCGCCCAAAATCCCCCTTTTTTTTTTTTTTTTTTTTTTTTTTTTTTTTTTTTTTTTTTCATCACAAGGAACCGGCCCCTTTAAGGGCACAACAAAAATGGGTAACACACAAAGGCCGCTTAGTTGCCAGTCCCTATAAAGAAGACAGTAAGAGAATAAAATAAAAAAGAGGGGTGAGCCAATTTAGTTCGGGAGGTGTCTTGTTACTCTTATTTTGAAAAGATGTAAGTCATAGGAAAGTGGAAAAATAGAAACAGGAAAGTGGAAAAAAAAAAAAAAAAAAAAAAAAAAATGCCTGGGTCGATTAGTGCCGTTGTTTTGAGGCTGCCGTTGTTTTAAATGCCGGTTAAACGAGGTTCTCCTGTATGCCACTTTCTCACCCTTTCGTTTAGAACTCTCCAAAAAAAGTTTTTTTTCCTGCGTTCTTTCTTCATTTCTCTGTTTCACTTCTTGGATTTCTTTCAACTTTTTCTTTTCTTCTTCATTCATTGCTTTTTTTTATATAGACTTCCCTGAATTCCGCAGTTGATCTCAGCCTGGAGGCTCTCTCAAGAATTTCTTCTGTTGCCATCTGTGATTTTAGTCTTAGTTTCATCGATCTTTCTTTGCCTTCTGCCTAAGGTCCCAATCTTACTACTTCTTCCACTTCATCTACAAATCTTGCCTCTTCTTCCTCATCATTAAGTTTCATCAAAACGTCCTTTACCGTTTTTACTTCTTCTCTTTTTCTCTTTAATCTAAACAAGATATTCTCTCCTTCAGTCCAAAAATAATAACACATTTTTTCTTCTCTGCTACATCCCTTATTAAATTCTCATTACTTTTCAAAACTTTTACTACTCTTTCTTAACATGTTCACTTTGCTCTTTATTTTGTTGTTCTGTGACTTCTTGAAAGTCTGCTTTGGTTTTCTCTTTTTCTTCTTTCCAGTTATTCACTTCTCCCTTCATCACAGGTTCCACTTGCTCTTTGACCATTTTTCTCCATTCTCATATATTCTGCTTTAACCCCTTGAGGCCCAGAACGTAATTTCCATTGTAATTTGGGTACCATTAGACGATTTTAAGTGACTATAAGCACTATTTTATAGATATGATCTGTTTAGTATCCTTGTCCACTAGCTAATTTGGTATATTAGGTTACTTCTCGTAATTTTATGGCTAACAACAGATGATTTTATATAGCAAAGGAAAGATCTGGGCATGAAGGGGTTAAGTTCATTCTTCTCTTTTTTCTATTTCTCCATCTCTTTTTTTTTTACTTCTTTTTCCTTTACATTTTGCTTTTCCTTCTTTTTCAGTTCATTTAGTTCTACTTCCAGACTTTGCATTTCGTCATAGCTTCTTCTCAAACCATCAAGTAAACATTTCATGACATTCGAACTCTTCAATCAGTCTCTTCACGTCTAGTTTGGTCTTATCTCCCTCCTCCTCCTCCACCCTGACCACTCTGGAGTGCAGAGTTCCCTTCTTAACTTCTTCATTAAACCATGAGAAGTCTAACTGGGTTATCCTAAGCTCCTTCCCTATTTTGTGGTCTATTGTGCCATGTTTCAAAAAAAATAATTTGCACACAAATTCTAATCTCTTTACGTGGACCACAACCCTGCTCAGGCCCTGTATATGCTCATGTATAGTTATATGTGTACATTTTGGATCTATATATTTATCATTTATAGGTTTTTATAATACATTCATATTTCACAGGGCATGCAAGTTTATCACACCCATGCATGATGGATGGCATCATGTTTAGAGGGAAGCCTCTGATGCTGTAACGCTGTATGAACACACTTTAATGCGTGTCTGTGCTGCAGTAGCCACCTTGGACTCTCAGCAATTTGAGTTGTTGGAGAGAGAACTTGTGCACTGGTTACTTAGTGGAAAAGCATGGCCGTCACTCTTAGCAGCTGATGTCTGGTGTTTTATTGCAAGGTAAGTGCTATATATTTTTTCATGAACTGTATATGTCGGCCTATAAGTCGACGGGCGTATAAGTCAAAATTTTTGAGGTGTTAATTCAGGTTTAGGCCTATTCACCGCCCGCATAAGTCGACCGACCCCCTGAAGATAGAAGCAAAGGCACCGCAAGAAAACTCAGTTCTTATTGAAAGTTTGCTACCCAGTACATTAAAATGCTGTAAGCCACAGTATGGTAGGTATTTAACTCAAGTGTGTATGGGTAGGTAGGTGAGTGACTTACTTCCACTTAATATGCAGTCAGGTGAGTGAGTGATTAAGTGTTTATTGAGTGTACTGGACCCATACTTCCATTGCTGGCCATGGGGGGATTATGGCGCAAATGCCACGCTGATCAGCTGATGTGAGTGTTTACAGTTGGAAGGTTGTTCCAAATATTGTGTGGTGGTGATCGTTTCTATTTTGATGCCGTCAGTATGGTGGTAAGTCGTTATTATGTTACAATTTTTATGGTAAATAAATACAGTAGTACCTCCTGTATTCGGACTAATTGGGCCAAGGAGTGGTTCAAGTAATGCAAGGATCCGAATAATGCGGGGATTTATATATTCCCCCCCTCAAAACCCATTATAAACATAAAAAATTATAAACATACTTCTAGGTGAATACAGATCATTTCCACCTCCAGTAGGCCAGGAACAGACCCAAAGCCACAAACTTAGGATCACAAAATTGTGCAATTGTTGGAACACAGACCGTGTACAGAGGTGTTTACCACAAGACAACAGGAGCGTGACTAAGATATCATATGCAGTAAACCCTCAAAATTTGCGAGGGATACGCTCCAACCCCCTCGCTAATTCATGAATTTCGGCAATTCTTGACGCCTTCCTAAATTGACGTTTATATAGCCTATAAACCTTATTTACTGGCTTAGACAATGAATACAGTATGTATTTATAGTAGTACTGTACACTAAAGAAGTTACTGTACCTGTATGGCGATTATGAAGATGATGAACTGAAGCCGTGCCGTACATGATGACGATGAATGGTGAAGTGTACTGCATGGCAAAGCGAGCTTAGATAAGCTGACTTTAAGCTGGTTTAATCTGGTTTAATCTGTTTAATTAATTCTATCTGGTTTAAGATAAGCTGGTTCATTGGACGACTCATCTGGTTCGTCCTCTGGTAGTGACTCATCTGGGTCGTCCTCTGGTAGTGACTCATCTGGTTCGTCCTCTGGTAGTGACTCATCTGGGTCGTCCTCTGGCAGTGACTCATCTGGGTCGTCCTCTGGTAGTGACTCATCTGGGTCGTCCTCTGGTAGTGACTCATCTGGGTCGTCCTCTGATAGTGACTCATCTGGTTCGTCCTCTGGTAGTGACTCATCTGGGTCGTCCTCTGGTAGTGACTCATCTGGGTCATCCTCTGGTAGTGACTCATCTGGGTCATCCTCTGGTAGTGACTCATCTGGGTCGTCCTCTGGTAGTGACTCATCTGGTTCGTCCTCTGGTAGTGACTCATCTGGTTCGTCCTCTGGTAGTGACTCATCTGGGTCGTCCTCTGGGAGTGACTCATCTGGTTCGTCCTCTGGTAGTGACTCATCTGGTTCGTCCTCTGGTAGTGACTCATCTGGGTCGTCCTCTGATAGTGACTCATCTGGTTCGTCCTCTGGTAGTGACTCATCTGGTTCGTCCTCTGGTAGTGACTCATCTGGGTTTTGCCTCAGTAGTGGCCATGAGGATGGTGCGGCGGACGGGTCGCTTTTTGGGAAAAAACATGGTTATGGGGTAGCTTTTTTTTTCCCTTTTTTTTTTCTTTAAAAAAAGGCTTTTAAGGACTAGGATCCTTCTAAACCAGCTGGAATTTGAGGGCTCGTTGCATTTTTTGTACCCCATGCGAAAACTTGTCCCCTCACTTCCTTAAATGTACGGTCAGGCCTCCCAGAGTTAAGGGAAAGTCCCCCATCCTCTTCTTAAAGGGGGCAGCTTTTTTTCACCTTCTTATAGCAAACTTTGGATTTCGTCAATTTTCTGTCAGTAGGATATTTTAGTTGATCGACTAACTCATCAACTTCATCTGCAGTGAAATCTTCAAAACCTTCCCCACCAACAATGATGCCATTTTCAGTATTTATCAAAGATCTTTTTTAATATTGATGGTGAAAAACCCTTGGGAAATTTTACACACACTGGCCAAAAATTTTTCAAGAAGCTTGACAGTTTCCTTTTCAATTCATCGATTGCTGACGAAAATACGGTACTGCTGAAAATTTTAAAAATTGCACCAGTAGGTAGAAAACTAAACTCTGTGTCATGCTCCATGGCTTCAACAATTTTTGCAGCTCCCCCGGGTGAAAGGCTTTAAATGCACAAATTTTACACCTTGTCCATGGTTGGTAAGGGAAGGGGTATTGGAGGCAGGATAGTATTTAAATTTCCCTTTCATTTTCTAATGCTGTGCACTGGGTGACCCTTTATCTAACAAAAGCAGAATTTTAAAATCTAGTCCCTGATCCAAGTACCGCTTTCCCTCAGGGGAAAAACATTTGTAAAAACCAACCCACTGAGCAGAAGTTTTGCTCCACGCCTGCTATTAAACACCAGTAGAGAGGGAGAGACATTTTGTTCTGTTTTTCAAAGCTCGAGGTTTTTGCCGTCCGGTAGATAAAGCGCAGGTTGATCATAGGGCCCCTGCGGTGTTAAAAACAAACATTAGATAAAACAATCTTTTGAAGCTTTAAACCCTGATGAGTTTTTCTTGCAACTTTTGTAGATCCGGTTTGTCATTTTCTTCCAAAAATATAGCATTTTTCACGCATTAAAAAACCTGTTCAGGTTATAGCCCTTCTTAATCCACTTTTTTTTAGCTAGCGGGATGGCGGCAGCAGTCTCGTGTTACTCCCGTATTCACCATATATTTTCCCATTTTTCAGTAAAAACCTTTTTTCGGAATGGGGTCTAACCAACCTTACTTGCAGTGAAGATTTTTTAGACGGGGTTTTTGTTAAAGAGCCGGATTTTTAAATGGTAAAGCACTCAGCAGAGTAATGGGAGTGCAGATGAGAGCTTTTTCACGAATCAGTTTAAATTTGATGCCCACATTTTTCCCTTTACATCCTTTTTAACACACAAGTCCCGTTTCCCATACGAGTATCATTTCCCTAAAAATTTGCTGCTTTTTTAGCACTTCCACCAACACTGGGGAAAACAACATCCCTTATCTGGGCCTCTTGTTTTTTCGGGTGCCGCACGCACTTCATTAATTTCAAGTTTTTCTGGCAAGGCTCAGTGTGTTTCTCCACTTTAAAACCTGTCAAAGTTTTTTACTTTGTCCTCTAGAGTCAAGGTATGTTTATACGTTTTTGGTTTTGGTTTACCACTGGGAGATAAAAGTCTTTTTTGGAGACATGCTGTATGAATATCACTTCACTTGTTCCCGTGCTGAGGGAGCGAGCGTGACTGAGACGAGACAGAAAAAGCTGAAAACTTTGTGATTGCTGCCCCTTTCTACCATTGCCATGGTCTACTATAAACTGTGTGCCATTTTTAAAAAATGTTTCGTTCCTTTTTTTATTTATTTGCAATTTTAAGATTTTTAAAAAAATTTTGAAAAACTCAAATTATAAAAGCCGGCAATTATGAGGCGCAATTTTTTGAAATTTTAAATATATGTGGGTTTATTTTCCCCCGGGCACCTCCATCCCCCCACACAGTACAGACGGGCGCGTGATTCAAATGAAGTTTTAGAAAGCCTCTTCTCTCTGCGCAATTTACCGTATTTAGGGCTTATGATGCTGCATTTTGGGAAATACGCACCCTGATTTTGGAAAGAAATTTGAAAGAAAAAAAACAAAAAACTTTTTCTCCGATAGAGGGTATTAAAATCTACCTTTTTCCCCGGTAGGCAGTGGTAAATGATACACAACACTAGATGTATTTAGGTTTTTTGGCGCCTTTTTTCTGAGGGGGGAAATGGCCCCGCCACCCTTAGAAAAATCAAGAATGAGGACAGTTTTATTTGATTTGAATGTTATATTCGAAATACTTGTAAAGGAAAGTATGGGGTTACATATTAAGAGGCTAAATTTGAAGCTACCTAAGCAACCTTTTCACAACATTGTTTTGGAAGACGCATGAGTGTTTTTCAGGGTTTTTTTTTGGGGGAAAGAGTGCGTCTTTTAAACCGAAAAAATAGGGTAATTCCCAAAAACTCACCAACCCTTTTTTTTTTAATTTTTTATCGAAGGTCAAAAGATATCAAAAGGGGAAACACACACCACCCCACCTTAAATTTTAAAAAACAATTTTTAAGCTGATAACTAAGATGGTAATGAGAAACAAAATGGAGACTACTGATCGGAAACAAAGAGAAAGGTCGATACACAAGAGGACATACAAAACAGCTAGGAAAAGGTAGATGCCTAACAACTAAAGAAGTACAGCTTCCCTCATGAAATATAAAAGTTGGAATGCACTAAATGAGGAGGTGATATCGGCAAATAATGGCACCAAGGAAAGAAAGATGGATAACTGTAATAGTAGACGGGACCACACGAGTGTACTCAGGCCCTGTAAAAACAACTAGGAAAAAACACACCACCAAAAAAAAAAAAAATAAAAAATACGATTTAGAAAAATAGAGTGGATGAGGTTAAGGGGAAAACAAGAGATAAAAAGGGTAGAGAAGTGACGTGAATGTATTCTTACACAAAAATGGAAAATACAAAAAGGGAAATAAAAAGAGAAAAAAAAATGGAAGTTGGAAAAAGAAAAAGACCAAAAAAAGCTTAGTCAAAAAATTTGAAGATCAAGAAAATAAAAAAGAAAAATCTGCCCAAAAGTAGTAGCAAATAATCAAAAAAAAGGAAAATTTAGTAAGAGATACGGTGGAAAAAAAAGAAATGTGTCTTATTTTTGGTTGGGGGAAAAGTGCTCCCCAAAAAAAAATTTGAGAGAAGGGAAAAAAGAAAGTGTCAAAAGAAATTTTTAAAGTATAGAAAAAAAATACAGCGATAGAAAAAAGAAATAGAAAAAATACACAGGTTGGGGAAAATATGAGGAGGGAGGGCCCCCCCTTTGGGAATTTTAATTTTGGTACAAAATACAGCAAAAAGATATTTTGTCTAAGGCATGGAAACTGGCAAAACAGAAGAATATAAGAAAAAAAATGGATAAAAAAAGATAAATGAGGAAAAAGAGCCAGTCGAATGTACTTTTTTAAAAGAAGCCAAAAAAAAAAAACGAACTGAGGAGGGAAAAGAGGAAAAAACAGAAATTCTATTGGAGATTTTTGGACCAAAAACTGAGAAGTGTATCTAAAAAAAAAGAGAAGAGAAGACATTTAAAAGGGAAAATAAAAAAGGTGGCGGAATCGTACAAAAATAAAATGGGCTAGTGCAACTTTAAACCGAAGTAAAAAAATTATGAGCCCCCAAAAAAAACCAACTATTGGGTCTAGTAAACAAAGCTGAGTGTTTGAGGATGTCCAGTGGGGAGGGTCAATAAATGTATGGAGGAGAAACAGAAACCCAGAAAAAGGAGGTGGTGTAATGATTTTTAACAAGGAAGGATGTGGTAGAGAAAATGTGGAAAAAGGAAAAGGGAATGGCCGGGGTGGAAGGTAGAGTTGGTGATAAAAAAGGAAGAATAAGAGACTTAGTAATGTATATTTCCCCCCTAAGACAAATTCCGGGGCAGAGGGGTATGGAGACATGTAAGAGACACAAGCAAATTTTTTAAAGAATACGAGGAAAATAGTGGAACAAAAATTTTGAGGGGAGATTTGAACTGAAAAGAAGTTTGCTGGGAAAGAAGGTATACGAAGGGGGAGAAGACCCTGGGTGGTACATTTTGGTTTTGGGTAATGAATAACATCATGACTCAGGGGTTTAAAAGGGAAAAACACAAGATTCGAGGTAGCGAAGAACCAAAGACTAGACCTACTATTGCAAGAATGAAAGAAAATTAGTAAAGTGAATTATCGGTCCATTTGGAAAGTGACCATGTACTTATTAAATTTAAAAATAATGATAAAAAAAAGAGGGGGGGAAGAAAAAACACAAGAAAGGAAGTACAATTAGGGAAAAAGCAACTTGAGGTTTAAAGAAAATTTTTCGGAGGGGACAGACTGGAGAAATTTTTTCAGCAGCAAGAGTACCCAGAAAAAAGGGAAAGGGGTTCATCCGAATTTCCCCGAAGGAATGAAAGTTATGTTCCCAAAAGGTTACTATCAGAGAAAAGAAAAAGAATGAATGGTTTAACAGAAAATGTAAATTTAGCAAGACTAGAAAGGAAAAAACAGGAAATATTGGGAAAAAAAAAAGGGTGGCAGCAACCTTTTGGGAGAAGTCAAAAAACTAGAAATGAAATGTAAAATCCGAAGAAAGGGGAAAAGAAAACTATGAGAGGAATATAAAAAAAAAATTAAAGAATGAACCGAAACTTTTTATAGAATATTAATAAAAAATAAAAAAAAAGGGAAAGGAATAGATAACTGAAGGTAGAAGGCATAGTGTATGAAGATCATTTCAAAAAGGCCCAGGTGATGAATAAGTGCTTACGACGTTTTACAAGAGAAAGGAATTTAAAACGAAAAAAAATTAAAAGCAAAAAAAAAAAATATAATGGAAGACATAAAAGTAGCGTAAAAGAAGTAAAAAAGGGTAATGGGGAAATCAAGATGTGAGAAAAGCCCGGGCCAGATGGAGTGTGAATGGAAATGAAAAGTGCAGTAACCAACTAGCAGGAAAAATTTTCATAGGTATTGAGAGTTTTACTAAGGAAGCAAATCCCCGCTTTATTGGAAAAGAGCAAAAAATTGGCCAAAATTTACAAAGGGGGGACAAAGAAAAACCCCTAAATTCAGGCCCTTCTTAAAAAGTTAGTGGCAAAAAATGTTGAAAAAATTTTGAAGGACAATGGTTGAAATATTTGGGAAGAGCAAACACACTGCGGGGGCCAGTTTTGGATTTTGAGGAGGAAAGTCATGTCAAACCCCAAAACTTTGAGCTTTTTCTCGAGATGTCGATTGGGCCCGGGAAAAAGAGGGGGGGGTCAATTGCATTTTCTTGGACCTAAAAAAGGCATTGAAAGGGACCTCATAAAGGGGGCTGCTTGGAAACTAGAAAAAATGGGAGGATTGAAGGGGTTTGCTGAAGTGGAGGAAGACTTTTTGAGCAACAGGAGATGAAACAGTAATAAAAAATCAGAAGCAGAATGGTGCAGTGTGATAAGTGGAGTTCCCAAGGATCGATTGGCCCCCCGTGATGTTCTTGGCTTGTAAATGTATGACAGAAGGGTAAAAATTTATGAGTTTATTTTGCTGATGATCTAAACTAAGAAAAGTAGAAAGTAAAGAGGTGTGAGGGTTTACAAAAAGGGTTAGATAAGATTTTCAGATGGAGTCAAATATGGGGAAAGGGGTTTAATGCCCAAAAGTGTAAAATGATGGGAAAAGGGCATAGCAAAAAAAAGAAGAGAGGAAAGATTCGTGGGAAACGAATGGATAATAAAACAAAGGTCGAAAAAAATTGGGATATGGATTAAAGACAATTTTCACCTGAGAAACATTAAAAAAAGATAAAGATACTACCCTTGCTGAGGAATATAAGAATGGCATCAAAATTGGATGAAAAGTGATTAAGAAATTTATAACATCTCTGATTCGACCAAGGGGGGAATATCCGGATTTGGTCACCACATAAAAAAAGGATATAAGGAAGTTTTAGAGAATACAAAGAGACCACAAAATGGCTCCAAGCCGGAATTACCTATGAAAAAAAAACTTTTAAGACTAAAACTCCCCAACACTTGGGGAAAAAAAAGAGAAAGGGGAGATTTTTTTACAGGTATGGGATCAATGGGTCTGGAAAAAATTTTATAGAAATGATCGTTTTTTTTGGGGCGACAGAAGTACAAGAGGTCATTAGAAAAAGTTTAAAAGGAAACATGCAAAGGGAATAAAAAAATACAGCTTCCCGATAGAAGAAAAAGCCGGAACAACCTTATGCAAAAGTGATTTTAAAGCAAGAATATTTGGACTTCAAAAGGGAAATGGAAATAGTAGATTTTTGGGACGGGACAGTACGAGATAGCTTTTTTCCCCGTATTTTTCAACTAGGTTTAAAAACAACTAGGTAAATACACAAAAAATGTGAAAAATTGTGAAGGACAGATGGTTGAAAAATTTGGAGAGACAAACACCTCGCGGGGGGCCATTTTTGGTTTTGGGGGAGGAATGTTTTACAAAGAACTTTTTAACTTTTACCGAGGTGATTTATGTGACACAGGAAAGAGAGGGGGGGTCGATTGCATATACCGGACCTAAAGAAGGCTTTTGAAAGGGACCCACAAAGGATGCTCGGAAAAAATGAAATGTAGGAGGATTGAAGGGTGGGGTTTTCTGAAGGGATGGAAAACTTTTTGAGCAAAAAGAGGATGAAACAGTAATAAAAAATCAGAATTTAAATGGGGCCGTGTGAAAGGGATTCCTCAAGGATCAGTATTTGGCCCCCGGAGTTCTTTGGGCCCAGTAAATGATATGACAGAAAGGAGTGAACAGTTTTAAAGAGGTTTTTTTCCTGATGTGCTAAAATTTCTAAGAAAAGTAAAAGTAAAAAGGGCTGTGAGGATTTTTAAAAGGATCTAGATAAGATTTTCAGATGGAGTCAACTTGGGAAATGGAGTTTAATGCTAAAAAAATTAAAGTGATGGAAAGGGCAGTAGCAAAAAAAAGACGAAGGAAAGTATTCGAGGGAAACGAATGGATAATCAAAACAAAGGTCGAAAAAAATCTGGGAGTTGGATTACGGATAATTTTTTCCCTGAGAAAGGGATAAAAAAGATCAAGGAGATACTACCCGTTGCTGAGGAAAAAAGAAGGCTTCAAAAATCTGGATGAAGAGACGATTTAAAAAATTGATAACATCTCTGATTTGACCAAAGGGTTGGAATATCCCGGCAGTGATTTTTGGGCACCACATAAAAGAAGGATACATACCCTCCCGATTTTTCGCCTGCTTTTTTCCCGGGGGCATAGCGCGAAACTCGCGGATCCGAATCTCGGGTATTGAAAACACTGAAAAAAAAGCTTTTTAGTCCGTTTTTTTTTTTTTTTTCTCTTTTTTTCTCTTTTTTTGGGTGTGTGTGTGTGTGTGTGTGTGGTGGTGTGTTGTGGTGTGTGTGTGTGTGTGGTTTTTTGTGGGTGTGTGTGTGTGTGTGTGTGTGTGTGT
>JACEEZ010021023.1:77500-222409 GCA_016584305.1 Chionoecetes opilio
AAAACTGATTTGATATACGAGCAAATTGAGTTACGAGCTCGATCAATGAACGAATTAAACTCGTAAATCAAGGTACCACTGTATAAATATTTTTTGTTAAAGAAAAAATAATCATATCTTTAACCATTGTTATTCTTATTGCCATTATTGTTGCTTTTAGGTATGGAACAAGTGAGTTATGCAGGTCGCATTGTGCCTTTCTTGTGGAGGTTCTGAGCAAGACCCACACAGCCCCGACCTCCATCCAGCATCTAGTGACAGTTACCCTTTTATCAAGACTTTTGGGAAAGCTCTCTCTCAGTCATAAAGAGGATATTGTATCAAAGTTGAGTGCTGTTGAACTGAACGGTTAGTAATACATTAATCAACATTTTCCAAATTTTGTGAACTTTCAACTTTATTGACACACGCACGCACGCACACGCACACACACGCACGCACACGCACGCACGCACACGCACGCACGCACGCACGCACACGCACGCACGCACGCACGCACGCACGCACGCACGCACGCCACGCCCGCCCGCCCGCCCGCCCGCCCGCCCGCCCGCCCCCGCCCGCCCGCCCGCCCGCCCGAGATTTTTTCAGGCTCAAAGAGTCTACTTGTACGCCGCCATTTACGGTAATCTGTCCTCACGCTGTGATGTTTACTTAGGCGGAGCCGTTCCGCCTTGGCAGAATGGCACCAATAGCGTCATCTATCGCCTGCTAGTGTTGATGCATCATTTACCACCAGGCTGTCACAGGTATCACAAGCTTTTCAGCCCTGGAAATTATCACCCATGGCGAATTCATCAAAACGATTTACTTATACTATCGCATACAAACTAGAAGCTGTACGATACGCCAAAGAACATGGGAACAGCAGCAGAGACACTTCAAATCACCGCCTACCGACAAAATTGGTAGATTTTACTACTGCCTACTAGTAGAAAATCTGTTTGTTTGTTTTTCCTTAGAAATTTCTTTCCAAAATCAGGGTGCGTCTTTCAAGATGCAGCATCTTATAAGCTGTAAAATACGGTAAGTCTCCTCTTTCTCTTCTTTGCTCAAGGGATGGTAATTTTATCTCTTTCAACCTTTCCTCATAAGTAAGTTCTTCTCGCTCTGGTAGCATTTTTGTCTGGTACCATTTGTGTGTGTGTGTGTGTGTGTATTTACCTAGTTGTATTTACCTAGTTGTGTTTTACAGGGCCTGAGCTACACTAGTGTGGTCCCGTCCCCGTCCCGTCTCCGTGTGTGTGTGTGTGTATTTACCTAATTGTAACATACAGGAAAAGAGCTATGCTCGTACTGTCCCGTCTCCAAATCTACTATTATCCAGTTTGCCTTTGAAGTCCTGAATACTTCTTGCATTAATCACTTTTGCATCAAGGTTGTTCCAGGCTTCTATGCTTCTATACAGGAAGCTGTATTTTTTTATATCTCTCTTGCATGTTGTCCTTTTCAATTTCTTCTCATGACCTCTTGCACTTCTATCGTCCCACACAAACAGATCTTCTCTGTCAATTTTTTCCAGACCCATTGATGCTCTATACACTGCTATAAAATCTCCCCCTTCTCTTCTTTTCTCAAGAGTTGGGAGTTTTAGTCTTGAAAGTCTTTCCTCATATGTTAAATCTCTCAGGCTTGGAGCTATTTTTGTGGCTGCTCTTTGTATTCTCTCAATCTTCCTTATATCCTTCTTTTTATGTGGTGACCAAATCACTGCCGCATATTCCAAACTTGGTCGAATCAGAGATGTTATCAATTTCTTAATCATCTCTTCATCCAGATATTTGAATGCCATTCTTATATTCCTCAGCAACTGGTATGTATCTCCTGTGATTTTGTTTATATGCTTCTCTGGTGACAAATTATCCGTAATCCACACTACCAGATCTTTTTCGACCTTTGTTTTGATTATCCATTCATTTCCCATCGAATACTTTCCTCTCTGTCTCTTTTTGCTACTGCCCATTTCCATCACTTTACACTTTTTGGCATTAAACTCCATTTCCCATATTTGACTCCATCTGAAAATCTTATCTAGATCCTTTTGTAAATCCTCACAGTCCTCTTTACTTTCTACTTTTCTTAGTAATTTAGCATCATCAGCGAATAAGCTCATATAACTGTTTACTCCTTCTGTCATGTCATTTACATAGACCAAGAACATCACTGGGGCCAATACTGATCCTTGAGGAACTCCACTTATCACACTGCACCATTCTGACTTTTGATCTTTTATTACTGTTCTCATCTCTCTGTTGCTCAAAAAGTCTTCCATCCACTTCAGCAAACCACCCTTCAATCCTCCTACATGTTCTAGCTTCCAGAGCAGTCTCTTATGAGGTACCTTGTCAAATGCCTTCTTTAGGTCCAAGTAAATGCAATCGACCCACCCTTCTCTTTCCTGTGTCACATCGATCACTCAAGTAAAAGCTTAATAAATTTGTTGTACATGACATTCCTCCTCTAAATCCAAACTGGCCACCTGCAAGTGTGTTTGTCTCTTCCAAATATTTCAACCATCTGTCCTTCACAATGTTTTCACACATTTTTGCCACTACACTTGTTAATGATACTGGCCTGTAATTTAGTGGTTCTTCTTTGTCTCCTCCTTTGTGAATTGGCACAATATTTGCTCTTTTCCAATCAAGCGGGACTCTGCTCTCCTTGAGTGAACTCTCAATTACACTATGTAACTTTCCTGCTATAGTCTATTCACTTAAGCCTGGATTCCTGGGCTGGGAGCTGCTCGCTGCCTAGGCGAGTTTGTAAGGACGTCGCTGATTGGCTGATAGACTCGGGCTGGGTGTCGATGGTGGTAATACTTGCCTCCCCACAACCCAAAACCCTTGCGTTGCCTTAGAAAAATATTCATATTTCTTGGCTTTACTCAGCTCTTACACAAGATAGGCCTATTTTGTTTGCATCAGTGAATCAGGCAGTGATTGTTCAACAACAGCACGCCATTCATAACTCAATAGGATAAAAAATAAAGTCATGACTGACTATCACAAGAGTAGGCGGACTTTTAGGTTTTCAGTGCATTGAAATGTTGTACTCCTACCCGATATAACCAAGCTACCAGATGATATTTATGAAAGCTGAGCCTACCATCGTGTTCATAATACATTGCTGCATATCATGAGCATACAAAAATTACAGTAAGACAACACTAATATTAAGATAATTGAAGGAAAGTAAAAGAGTGTATAAAATTTTTTTCTTGCTTATTTTGCTTCAACTCGCTGTAACTCCATAAGTTTTGATCGCATTCCTTTTTTAAGAACTGTTTCAAAATCCTTATACTTTTCCGCTTCCTGTGGTATGTAGCACGTACCAATAAGGAAAAGAGTAGGTGGTCAAAATGGCTAAGAAAGTTAAACTGTTTCAAACTGGTGCCGTGACCGGTGGAGCCTCTGATAGCTCTCCCCAGAACAGTCTCTCCTGTATAGGGAGCAATGCTCACCCGTCACTGTGCCAGTTTGCAGTTGTAGTTTAACTTTCTTAGCCATTTTGACCACCTACTCTTTTCCTTATTGGTACGTGCTACATACCACAGGAAGCGGAAAAGTATAAGGATTTTGAAACAGTTCTTAAAAAAGGAATGCGATCAAAACTTATGGAGTTACAGCGAGTTGAAGCAAAATAAGCAAGAAAAAATGTTTATACACTCTTTTACTTTCCTTCAATTATCTTAATATTAGTGTTGTCTTACTGTAATTTTTTTATGCTCATGATATGCAGCAATGTATTATGAACACGATGGTAGGCTCAGCTTTCATAAATATCATCTGGTAGCTTGGTTATATCGGGTAGGAGTACAACATTTCAATGCACTGAAAACCTAAAAGTCCGCCTACTCTTGTGATAGTCAGTCATGACTTTATTTTTTATCCTATTGAGTTATGAATGGCGTGCTGTTGTTGAACAATCACTGCCTGATTCACTGATGCAAACAAAATAGGCCTATCTTGTGTAAGAGCTGAGTAAAGCCAAGAAATATGAATATTTTTCTAAGGCAACGCAAGGGTTTTGGGTTGTGGGGAGGCAAGTATTACCACCATCGACACCCAGCCCGAGTCTATCAGCCAATCAGCGACGTCCTTACAAACTCGGCTAGGCAGCGAGCAGCTCCCAAGACTCCAGCTTAAGTGAATAGACTATAGTTGGTTACTGCACTCTTTCATTATCCAGTTCGACACTCCATCTGGACCCGGGGCTTTTCTCACATCATGACTTTCCATTAGCCTTTTTACTTCTATTACGTCTACTTTTATGTCTTCCATTATATTTTCTTTTGCTATTATATTTTTCGTTTTAAATTCACTTTCTCTTGTAAATACAGTCTGTAAGCACTTACTCATCACCTCAGCCTGTTGTAATGCATCTTCATACACTATGCCTTCTACCTTCAGCTTATCTATTCCCTCCTTGTTTTTCATTTTTCCATTAATACAGGTTGAAGTTCCCAAACTCGGCAACCTCGGGACCAGCGCCGAGCCGAGTAATGGAATTTTCCGACTTTTAGAACGTAGATATATTAAGGGGGAAAAAAAAAAAAAAATCCGTGGACACTGCAACAGAAAGTGTTCAATAGTCTCCGGAACATTCCTACACCAGGGGCAGTGAGGGTCAGGGGACAGACGGAGGCGGTGAAGGTTAACCGTGAGTGTCGTGTGCCCCAGGCGGAGCCGAGTGAGGGTGATATCCAGAACGCGGGACTTTTTGCTTATCCACAGCTGGGGGGAAAGTCACTGCGGTATTGGCACATGGAGGTGATGCGGAGGGCATCGCCGAGCGTGTTGTTCCAGGTGTTCCAGGGCAGACCCGAGAGATGAGGCGTTTGGCCGCGGGACTGTCAGATAACAGCTGTGTTTACATGTCTTTCCTCCAACAAATACCTGGATGTTGTGACGTCAGTGAATATTATCTATTATCTATTAAAGCTATAACTTTATTCTTTATTCAGATGGTGTTATAATATAATATTACATTGCATTTATAGGCATTTTTATGCATGAAATACAGCTAAAAAGGTAAAAAAAGGTCTTTATTTTGGGGGTCAGGAACGAATTTATCCATTTTATATTATTTCTTATTGAAAAATTTGTTAAGGTTTTAGAACAACTTTTGGGAACGAATTATATTCGAAAACCGAGGGCATGTGTATATATATATATATATATATATATATATATATATATATATATATATATATATATATATATATATATATATATTAGGTATATATATATATATATATATATATATATATATTATATATATATATATTATATATATATATATATAATATATATTTATATATATTAGGTATATATATATATATATATATATATATATATATATATATATATATATATATATATATATATATATATTATATATATATATATATATATGTATTAGGGTGGCACTTAAAAATTTATTTTTTATTTTTAATGCGTGCGGGTGGTTTTCTGGTTCCATTCCCGTAAAAAATAACGTATGCAAATTTGTTTTGAAAAATATTAATATTTAAAGGTCGCGAATCGAGGTAAAAGTTGAGATTTTGGGGGCAAATTTCAAGATTATCAAATTCGTTTCTGACGTTGTTGTTACACTATAATTGGATGATTAAAAGGCATTTCTTAGTCATTTTCATATTGTTTATTGGTATTTCACTCAGTTTTGGTCACACCGGAATGCTGGTCTACTCCAGGTCCCCCCTCTTGCAGAGTATTAGCCCTCATCGGGGGGGGGGGGGGGATCATGGGCAGTGGGCACCCATCTCTCACTCTATGTGGCCTGGTTAGCAGTCGCAGTCGACTTGCGGGCGTCGGGGTACCGCTTCCTGTGGTCCTCAACGACCTGCAGGAGGAACTGGCGCTGTTCCTCGTCCTTCGTGAGGGCACTGGTTGTAGGCCTGCATCAGCGCCACACCGCGCTCGGCGAAGTCATTCACCACCCGCAGCTCCCGGACTACACGAGCGCGCGCTTGGTAGCTGCTGTCCTCCTCCCAGTTGGCTGGATCCTTGTTGAGGAACCCCGCCTCCAGGTCGAGGATCTTGAAGAGCTGCTTGGACGACGGCGTGACGAAGCTCGCCACCGTCTTGGTCGCGAGAGCGGCGCTCTTGATGTCCACTGCGGACTTGCGGGGCGGGTCCTCGTCCTCCTCCTCCTCCTCCTGCAAGTCTATGGCCTGGACCATGTCTCGCTTGACCCCGAGGGGAAGGTCGGGGTCGAAGAGTGCCAGAGCCACCAGCCGCTCGCTCAAGTACCACAGGTGGCGGCCGAAGACCGGGACTGTCCCCTTCGACAGCTCCTTGTCGGGGTAGGCGCGGAGCGCGTTCACGAAGGCCAGGTCCAGCGCCGGCGCAGCAGCGGCGAGTGGAGTCCGGAACCAGGCGGCGGCGTACGTGCGGACGACGAACAGCGCACAGCGCCTGATGCCCTGGGCCTCGGCTGCCGTCAGCCGGAACTGCTCCCTGAAGAGGAAGACCTTCACAGCGTAGATGCCCTTTGCCATCCACCTGGCCCGGTGGAGCGGTCCGGGGCGGGAGAAGCGGATGCCGCGCTTCGGAACTCCGCCGAGAGCAATTACGCAGAGCTCCAGAAGTTCCCGGTAGTCGGCCCGGGGCTGGGCGTGGTCGAGGAAGCGGCGGAAGTTGACCAGCAGCTCGTCCCGCTCCGGAACGTCATCGGCGGTGAACGGCTCCGGCGTGGTCCTGTCGATGAACTCCCACCCGCCTTGGAACCTCTTGAAACAGCTGGATGTCGGGGCCGCTCGAGACTCCAAGGCAGGTGGAGAAGGCCTTCTCCAGGACCAGCTCGTACACGTGGTGCCGGCAGGCCAGGTGGAGGACGGGCCGATCCAGCTTCTGCTCGATGAGGGTACAAGCCCCGTTCACCAGCCCGCTGTTCACCGCCGTGGTGTCGAAGCTGACGACCGCGGACCCGCTCCTCCAGCTCCCAGTCCTCCAGCGCTGTGAGGCACGGCCTGAGCGCAGTCCTGTGCTCGGCCGGACGGGAGCTTGGGGACGGTGAGGAGCTTGACCACTCCGCCCCTGACACCAGGACCGGGAGCCGGTCGACGCTCCCTCCCCCGCCATCGCTCTCCGGGACGATCTTTCCGTCCCAGTGGACGATGAGAACGGCGTCGGGGTTGAACGCGGCCTTGATCTCCTTGGCAGCCTCCTCTCGGAACTTCATCCGAGCGCGCCTGAAGGATTTTGCGGTTTCAGCACCAGCTCGGCGGGGTCGTGTCCTAAGTTCCGTGCTGCAGCTGACAACACGTTGAACCGCATTGCGGTTGGACACCTTGGTCCGGTCGAGCGCGGCGGCCAGTTCACTGTTGAGGACGGACTTTCGCACGCTCGCCCGCATGCGCTTCGGAGTATGTGCCGACGTTGAGGGCCTCTCGTCGTCGCCATCGTTGAAGACGTTCCCTTCGTGTGCGCGCCGCAACGGCCGGGTAGGACTGTTGCCGGCACTGCACTGGAGTCGGAAGAACTGCCCGCGGAAGAACTGCCCGAAAGCACAACGGACCGGTCAAGCTCAAGGCACACTTTCGCCTCCGCTTCCGCCCGCCGGCGATTCGTTTGACTCCAACTTCTCACTTGACCTTCTTCTCTTTGACAGCAAGGGACATGTCTCGAGAACCGAGAGAACCGCGGGGCTCGTCCTCCCTTTGGGCCAGCAGGAAGGACCGGTCCTCTTCCTCTGTGAGGAGTGTAAGCGCATCTTGGTGCGCGATGTCGAAGAGGCGACGCAGGATGCGACGAATGCCTCTTCCCTCGCCACCTGGGTCGGCCCGCGCTTCGACTTGCTCTTCTTCAAGGAGACCCACTCATCGTAGAGTCGGATGAGTTTGTCGCGCGCCCGTGGGCTGCCTGGACTGGAATGCGTGCCCGGGCCCAGAATGCGAGTACCTCATCGATCACCTTGGCCGCCGCGGGCTTCTTCTCGTGCTTCAGTTCCAAATGAAGGTGCAGGAACAGACGGAGAGCTTGTCCTCGTGTTGGGAGTCGGCTTCCGTAAGTTCGTTCAGTTGTACTATGTACAAGGTACACAGTCGTGTTTGACCTAGTCGTCGCCATCGCAACTCTGGGGAAAACAGGAGAGGGGATAAGGCTATTATTAGTCAATTATATAAAATTTTATGTAATGCGTCAAAAGAAGAAACATGTCAAATGGATGAGGATGATTGGAAATTCCCTGAGGAACAGCACTTTCTGGCAACAAAAATGTAACAGAGCGAATAAAAAACGAACCAAACTGTTATAGAGGCGTTGGTAAACAGTTTCTAAGAGCCCACGGTGCCAAACCGACACTCCTTTCCGGTCGAAACGTGCACTAAGACTGAGCCAACCAACGGGCAAAATACGGCCCGGAACGCGGGCTAACGAGTTTTTGCCTGTTTTGGCCTGACCTGGCCTGGCTCCGATCGACCGGAAGTGGTGTAATAAACAATTGTTAGACAAAAAAAAGCCAAAATACGTCGGAAAATGCAATTTAATGATGGAAAATGTTGTTCGAAATATGTTTAAAGTAAATTTGAAAAAGTAGATTTTTTCCCTAAAAATGTCAACTTTGACCTCAATTCGCGACCTCTAAATATTAATATTTTTTAAATCCTTTGCACACATTATTTTGTACGGGAATGAAACCAGAAAACCACCCGCACACCTAAAAATCGGATAAAATAAAATTCACTATATGGCTAAGTGCCACCCTAATATGTATATATATATATATATATATATATATATATATATATATATATATATATGTATATATATACTATATATATATATATATATATATATATATGTATAATATAATATAATATATATATAGTATATATATATATATATATGTATATATATATATTATATATATATATGATTATATATATTATATGTATATATATATATTATATATATATATAATATATATATATATGTATATATATTATAGGTATATATATATATATATATACATATATATATATATATACTATATATATTATATATATATATATATATATATATATATATATATATATATATCATACTATATATATAAATTATTATTATTTTTTTTTTTTTTTTTTTTTTTACATCACAAAGAACTGGCCAAGGGCACAACAAAAATGGGTAACACAAAGCCCGCTTAGTTGCCAGTCCCTATAAAGAAGACAGTAAGAGAATAAAATAAAAAAGAGGGGTGAGCCAATTTAGTTCGGGAGGTGTCGTGTTACTTCTCTTTTGAAAAGATTTAAGTCATAGGAAAGTGGAAAAATAGAAACAGGAAGAGAGTTCCAGAGTTTACCAGTGAAAGGGATGAAAGAGTAAAGATACTGATTAACTCTTGCATTAGGAAGATGGACAGAATAGGGATGAGAATGAGTAGAAAGTCTTGTGCAGCGAGGCCGCGGGAGGGGGGGAGGCATGCAGTTAGTAAGTTCAGAAGAGCATTGAGCATGAAAATAACGGTAGAAGAGAGCAAGAGAAGCAACATTGCGGCGGTGATTTAAAGATTGAAGACAGTCAGTCAGAGGAGAGGAGTTGATGAGACGAAAAGTTTTTGACTCAACCCTGTTTAGGAGAGCTGGATGAGTGGATCCTCCCCAAACATGTGAGACATACTCCATACATGGGCGGATAAGGCCCCTGTAGAGAGTTAAATGTAGAGAATTAAAACCCATTACTTACAAACAGGACAGGATAATACAATTTAGTATTTACGCAGTACGGACCAAAAACATTCAGATAATAGTCATATTTATAAAAAATATTTTTATATGCCTGTTCTTGGTCTTGGTCTGTTTCGGAGGGTCTGGTCTTGGTCTTGGTCTCGGAGGGTCTGGTCTTAGTCTTGGTCTTGATCTTGGAGGGTCTGGTCTTGACTACAACACTGCACAAAACCATAGGCTGTTTCCAACAGCTGATACACAGATTGTAAACAACTGACCGGAACGCCACTAAACCGAAGCGGCCAGTCAGACAACTACAACAACAACAACTGCCTGGCTGCTCGCCGAGCGTCAGTGCTGTTTGCTCAACTCATCGTACCTCACACTAACAATACAACCAGTAATTCTGATCTACAAATATATCGTGACCATACACCACGGGAGTAAAGACTTTGTAAGCCTTGGCCTATCAGTAGCCTACCGTATTTTTGGGGTCGACTTATACGGCAAATATAGGCCTAACCCGCAATCTTGAGCTAATAATCTTGGGGTCGACTTGTACGCCTGGTCGACTTATACGCCGCCATTTACGGTATACATTATTTGCAAGGAATTTAATTGCAGGACAGAAAAAGAATATTCGTTATAGAGCATTAAGATCAAGGAAGTACCACCCCCAATGGATGAATACGTATTTAAAACACAACATTGGAGTAAAAAGAAACTTATACTTAAGGTTCAAGGCTGGACAGGTGAGCAAAAAACAGTATAACGTGATGGCGAGGACAGTGAAGACATTAACAAGAGTAGCTAAGAACAATTATGAGACTAAGGTCGCTGGACACAGTGGACAGGCATGGAACGACCCTAAGGGTTTTTTCAAGCCTATAAAACAAAGACCAGGGAATTAGTGAGGCTGTTAAGGATAGGGCAGGGTGAGATTGTAACTACGGATGAGGATATGTGTAAAAATTTAAATGATTATTTCTTAAATGTTTTTATTCAGGAGGATATACAGACGATACCTGATACAGTAGTAAAAGTAGTAAACAGATGTTTAAAGGAAGCAATGATGAGAAACTCAAAGATATTGTGATAACTAGGGAAATGGTAGAAGAGGGTATAAATAGAATGAAGAATTTTAAGTCACCAGGACCAGATGAAGTTTATTCCAGAGTATTAAAAGAATGCAAAGAGGTTGTTAGTGATTCATTAGTGCATATTTTTAGGAAATCGGTTGATATAGGCAAAGTGCCGTTAATGTGGAGGAAAGGAGATGTAGTCCCCATATTTAAGAAGGGTGATAGAGGACTAATGTCAAATTATCGACCCATTAGTCTAACGTCGGTGGTAGGTAAATTATTAGAATCTGTTTTTGCAAAAAACATTAAGAGAGCATTTAGAAAAACATAGTTTGGTCTATGATTCACAACATGGATTCACCATTGAGTCATGTCTCAATTTATTGAGTTTTTATAGAAAAGTTTATGAATGAGACAGCAGATAATGATAAGGATTGTGATATAATACACCTGGACTTTAGTAAGGCATTCGATAAGGTAACACACGAGCGACTCTTAAATATGGCTAAGGATCATGGAATAGATGGGAAGGTTCTTCATTGGATCAGAGTTTGGCTAAGTAATAGGCAACAAAGGGTTACAATTAATGGTTGCAAATCTAAATGTGGACTGGTGACAAGTGGGGTTCCACAAGGGTCTGTTTTGGGTCCATTACAATTTTTTATTTACATCAACGACTTGGATAGTGGGATTAGCAGTGATATCAGCAAGTTTGCTGATGATACTAAGGTAGGTAGGATTATTGGATCACAGTCTGATGTAAACATATTGCAGGGAGACTTAGATAAACTTAACGAGTGGGCAGTCAGATGGCAGATGGAATTTAATATTGATAAGTGCAGTTATGAATGTTGGTAGAAAAAACCCTGGTAATAGATACACCATACGCATTGTATCGCTGAAAAGATCAGAAGGTGAGAAAGATCTGGGAGTGAGGGTGAGCTCAGACCTCCGACCTAGGAAACAATGTATTGAGGCTAGAAATAGAGCTAATAGGGTGTTAGGATTCATTACCAGAAGTGTTAAAATAGAAGTGCTGAGGTTATTCTAAAGCTTTATTTGGCTCTAGTCAGACCTCACCTAGACTATGCGGTTCAGTTTTGGTCTTCATATTACAGGATGGATATAGCCTTGTTAGAATCAGTGCAGAGAAGGATGACCAAAATTATTCAAGGGATGCATAACTTTAGTTATGAGAAGAGATTGAAGCTATTAAATTTACACTGACTCGTATGATGCAGAGTAAGGGGCGATCTGATAGAAGTTTTTAAGTGGATAAAGGGATATAATAAAGGAGAGGTAGGAAAAGTTCTTCCGCTAGTAACCAGGGTAGAACAAGAAGTAACGGATTTAAGCTGGAAAAGCGTAGATTTAAAAAAGATATAGGGAAAAACTGGTTCACAAATAGGGTGGTGAATGATTGGAATAGACTCAGTAGACAGGTAGTTAGTGCAGAGTCATTAGAGAGCTTTAAAAGGAGGCTAGATAAATTCATGGATAGAAATGAAAAGTGGATGTAGGTAGTGTTAAGTAACAGGAACTACCTCGTGTAGGTCTCACAGCCTCTTGTAGCTTCCTTATTTTCTTATTTTCTTATGTTCCTATGAAAACCAAAAAAAGAAAAAAAATCTTAACACTTAAGAAGAATGAAATTCAAAATTCTTCAAAGATCAATTGTTCGGATATTTTGTAATGGATATATGGTAATTTTTTCATCAGTGCAAGTCATTGGATGACAACGTTATTAAGAGTTATATTGCATTTTTTTATCTTTTTTGCATTATATATCGAGCTATGGATCTGAAAATGAGCGAGGAATATTTCGGCATAAGCATACTTTTGACCCAAAAAAATCATGACAATACGCTGATAATTAAGAAATGGTGTGACGCTCCCCTTAATACACTCTTACACCACGAAACACAGTTCTTAATCACAGTACCCATCTGTCTCCTTTTCAGAAAAAATTTCATCCAATTCAAAATATTTCCATCCAGTCCACCTGCGTGTTCCAATTTCTACAACAGCCTTTCGTGAGGTACCTTGTCAAAGTCTTCTTTTTTTTACCCAAAGAGGCAATCCACGCATCCCTCTCTTTCTTGCACCACATCAATTTATCTGGAATAGAAGCATTGCAAATTGGAGACACAAGAGTTTCCATCTCTGAAGCCAAATTGGCTGCCTGATAATATTTCCATCTCGTCTAGGTACCTAACCCATCTGTCTCTTATTATTTTCTCACATAATTTGGCTACAACACTGCTAAGTGACACTGGTCGATAATTCAACAGGTTTTCTTTACTGCCTCCTTTATAAATGGGAACTATATTCAATCTTTTCCAAATTTGTGGAACTTTTCCTTCCCTTAAGAGAGAGAGAGAGAGAGAGAGAGAGAGAGAGAGAGAGAGAGAGAGAGAGAGAGAGAGAGAGAGAGAGAGAGAGAGAGAGAGAGAGAGAGAGAGAGAGAGAGAGAGAACAACTTAATGAGCACATTATTATGTTGTGTATTTTATCTACTAATTTGTCTTTACACTGTTTTATTCTGTGTGTGTGTTTGTGTTTGTTTGTGTGTATGAAAACATAACACGAGACCAACTTATTCCAAAATTCAACCTACCTGCCTCATTTCATCACAGATAGATCTACATTATAAACTCCCAAGAGATCTTAGTTGTCTGGCTAATGTTGTAATCTAATAATAACCTGTTGCATTGCTAATGAGATGCTGCAGAAAGGATCTTAAGAAGATTCTTCCTCCTCTCCTCAGATAAACGGTTACTCATTATGACACTCCTTCCACTTTTACAGAGAAAAGATGTGAAATGTTGTTTAGACTTATACAAGAGGAGGCTGAAGATAAGATGCAGCGCGCCAAGTTTCAGAGCTGTATGGAAGATTTCACGCAACATGTGAACATCATCACTTCAAGGATTGCAACGGCAGAAGATATTAATGGTCTGGTAAGAGCAGATATACCTAATCCTTTTATTTCTTTTCATCTTGACATTATAGATTTGTGTTTTGTGTCATGGATCTTGAGAAAATCAGTGTGAATAGGGACGTTACATAAGAACATAAGAAAATAAGGAAGCTACAAGAGGCCGCGAGACCTACACGTGGTAGTTCCTGTCACCTAACACTACCTACATCCACCTTTCATCCCCATCCATGAACCTATCCAGCTCCCCTTTAAAGCTCCCCAATGACTCAGCACTAACTACCTGTCTACTGAGACCATTCCATTCATTCACCACCCTATTTGTGAACCAGTTTTTCCCTATTTCCTTTCTAAATCTACGCTTTTCCAGCTTGAAGCGGGCGGGCGGGCGGGCGGGCGGGCGGGCGCGCGCGCGCGCGCGCGCCTACAGCGCCGTTAGGCAGTGACCTCCAGGGGTGGGATGGTAGGCCCTGGAGGTTAACTTGAGGGCTGTGTACCTACCGTATTTTACAGCTTATAAGACTCACTTTTTTCCCAAAAAAAATATCCTGAAAATGCCCCAAGCCCCTGTCCACCCAGCAGTGAATGGGTACTGGGTGTTAGCCTAGGGTTTGTGACCCGCCTCCCGGGGTGGTGGCTTCGGCCAACACTACGTAGAGAAGAGGAGGGAGGAGAGGACCTTGAGATTGACCTTGAGTTGGGAGTCACCCAGCGGATGCTGTTTTGGTCTGAGTGAGTGAGCTTGACACATATCTTGTCAGCTGATGGTTGTGTGACAGTGTTATACAGCAATAACACTGTCACAATGCCTTCCTCTCTTCTCTCCTGTCTCCTCCAGTACCTCCAGAAACCACAGTACCACACACGTCATGGTTAATCCCTTATAAAGGAGTATTTTGAGGTAAATAGTAAGGAACGGCGGGGCTGTAAGGTAAGGTGCTACTTATTTTGAGGTGTTACCTATCTTATGCGACACCGGCTGCTCCTGTAGAGAAAAACACAAACAAATGGAAAAAAAAACTAAGCAAAACTACATACAGCTATACTAAGCCTATTATAATACTATACTAAGCAGGAAGGAAGGAAGACGTGTCCCGTACGTCTCTTATGGGAGGCAGTAGCAGAGTGGTTAGCGTCAAGATATATGTCAAGCTCGAGCACGAGCTTGACAGACGACCTACAAAGTGATACTAAGCAGAAAGGGTCACAAGAAGAAGTCTCCGAGTGGCGTTCTCGGTGATCCGAGTTCGATCCTTGATGAGGGCTGTAAAATCCACTTAAAATCTTTCTCTGCACTGTTGAGTGGCCTAAGAACACCCACACGCTGCCCATTAACTCTACCTTCGATTGCGAGTGCATCGGAGGACACAGGGGGTGGCATGAGCCTCTAATCACAGGCGTCACTATAGAAATTCTGTCTGTGCCACCACGGGCGCCAAAAGGGCCAACCATCACAGCCCTCAAGTTAATCTCCAGGGCCTACCATCCCACTCCTGGAGGTCACTGCCTAACGGCGCTGTAGGCACACACACACACGAAAAAAAACAAAAAAACAAAACAACAACAACAACAACAACAACAACAACACGCGAAACTCTGGGATATAATGCGCGAAAGTCGGGATGGCAAGAATTTAGGACTCATCATGAAACTCGAGGATCGCGAAACTCGCATAGCGTGAAACTCGGGAGGGTAGTATATATATATATATATATATATATATATATATATATATATATATATATATATATATATATATATATATATATATATATATATATATATATATATATAAATTTAGATAGATATATAGATAGAGATAGTAATGTAGTAAACCCTCTCTAATTCAAACTAATTGGGGGGAGCCCTGGGTCAAATTCGCCGAAAGTCCGAATTATCCGATGGTTACTTCTATTTAGCCCCTCCACACTATATCACCTCACTAAAACATGCCAAAACAGCACAGATTGTAGTACTTGTACTCACCAAAACCTGACTGATACTGAAGTCTTGAAATGCACTATTACTGTATATTGAGCACTCAGGCGCAACTGATAGCGTCTTCAGGCAAGTCTGCCTGAAGACAGTGCATCTTCCAAGATGCCGCGTCTTATAAGCCCTAAAATACGGTACCCACATTAGACGAGGACAACCTGTATATGTACTCAATTCCTTGTATCTTTCCCAAAATGTCCATATCAAAAATTGTTCATTCAGCAGCTCAAACAATTTGTTTCAGATGAATTGCCTACAAGAGACAGAGTTGCAATTCAAAGCATTTCAAGGAAACACTACTGCAGAAGATCCTGTTTTGGAAAGTTTCGTCACATCCCTTGCTCTTCTGTGGACAAGGTTAGATTACAATTACTTTGATATAATTCAATGATAATGCTTGTTATCCTATTATGCACAATCACTTTAATGCATGTGAAAGAAATTAAAAGGGAGTATTTGTTAAATTCAAGGAATATTGGTAATATATGTCTGATTTTGTGTTTCTTGCATGACCTTCCACCAAAACGATGGATAGTAAAGAAAATTCTGCAACCATCTTCAAGCATTAACTTTCAGCGCCACGTGGCATTAACCCCACTGGCATTAACTAACTAAATTAACCTTACCTATTTTATTTCTCAATATTCTTTTTCACTTTATGGGTACAGGACTTGTACATACGGACAGGTACAGTCTAAGACAAAAGTCATGTCATGAATTTTGGTTAAAACAATTGGTAAAGGGCTAACCTTTCGGTGCTGTCTGCCGTGTGTCATACAAACGGTTGGTAGCACTGTCATAAGTGCTTCGATCTTACCACAACTCATATGTCATAATAGTTCGTATCCTCATGAGTTTTAGGATTCATTACCGTGTTAAAAGTAGAAGTGCTAAGGTAATTATAAAGCAGTGATTGAACATGGGTCGGTGAACCACTCTCAGGGGTTCGGCTGAGGCCCTCCGAAACACATTGCAATTTTGCTATTATTGTAAACTCCCTCAGCTGTTGAGACTCGCCTCGCACATGCCCCCCCCCCCCCCCCCCCCCCCTGCTCCTGTAGGTCCTGTAGAGAAAAACACAAACAAATGGAAAAAAACAAAGCAAAACTACATACAGCTATACTAAGCCTATTATAATACTATACTAAGCAGGAAGGTAGGAAGACGTGTCCCATATGTCTCTTATGGGAGGCGGTAGCAGAGTGGTTAGCGTCAAGATATATGTCAAGCTCGAACACGAGCTTGACAGACGACCTACAAAGTGATACTAAGCAGAAAAGGTCACAAGAAGAAGAAGAAGTCTCCGAGTGGCGTTCTCGGTGATCCGAGTTCGATCCTTGATGAGGGCTGTAAAATCCACTTAAAATCTTTCTCTGCACTGTTGAGTGGCCTAAGAACACCCACACGCTGCCCATTAACTCTACCTTCGATTGCGAGTGCATCGGAGGACACAGGGGGCGGCATGAGCCTCTAATCACAGGCGTCACTATAGAAATTCTGTCTGCGCCACCACGGGCGAGGGCCAACCATCACAGCCCTCAAGTTAATCTCCAGGGCCTACCATCCCACTCCTGGAGGTCACTGCCTAACGGTGCTGTAGGCACACACACACACACACACACACCAAAAAAAAAAAAAAAAAAAAAAAAAAAAAAACGCGAAACTCGGGGATATAATGTGCGAAAGTCGGGATGGTAAGAATTTAGGACTCAGCGCGAAACTCGAGGATCGCGAAACTCGCATAGCGTGAAACTCGGGAGGGTAGTGTATACTCTTGAATTTTGAGGCAATTTTTCTTAAATTTTTGCATAGATTAAAATGGAATTTGGTCTATTATTATCCAAATATACTATTGAATTTTGAAGCAATTTTTCTTGAATTATTATTATTATTATTATTATTATTATTTTTTTTTTTATTCCTGCATGTGACTAGCTCTCTCCATACTCCTGCCGGTGATGTATGTGGCCTTCAATGGCTCAGGTGTAAAGATGAAATGTCCTGGCGATCATTGCTGGGCCGAATATACCTTCGCATTCCACATCGAATAATATGAAATCTCAACGCAGTAAATCTATTGAACCTTTGAAATACCCTTGGTTTGTTTTAGACATTGTCTCATTGGTGGCCGATATGAAGCTTTGAACCCTTATCTGAACAGTAGCTTAAGGGATTCAGGCTTGCCAACCACGAGCATGTAACTGCATTAGGGTTTTCATAATGTTTCACGAGTTACATTTCATATTTGGACAAAACCGGGACACGACTTTTGTCTTAGACTGTACATACACTTGCTACTGCAGTCTAGTCTAGTCTATCCACACTAATCCCTGTTCCTTGTGATTCCTGTAAAGGGTGGCTACAACAGAGTTTCCATTTCCACCCATCCATGCTTATCATTCTCACATCCTCCAATCCTATCAGTATTGCATCCCCTCACACTCATGAACTCCAACACTATCTTCCCATCTAAGAATGGGTTGTTTTCTCACACTCCCAGCATCTGTTCTAGCATTAGGCTGCACTTCACTATCACCACTCTACACTTCATTCCATCCTCCTTACTAATCCTATAAAATTTCCCATATACATTTTATTAAGTCTCACCACACACTACTGCCACTATTCAAGTAACCTTTTTTTTCCACTAACCATTCTCACTGCTTGAAAAGTGGTGTCTCAGTCTTGCTTTCATATTTTAAATTGTTCCTTCATACTTTTCATTCTATATTGTCCATTTTATTTGTCTTTCCATTCGGCTGATTCCTCACTACATAACTTATGGTATTTTTCACTTCTTGTATTTTCCATGCAATTTTATTAGCAGATTCAAATAATTATGAAGACTAAGAGATTTTATAAGATTGTGTATAGCTCAGATATTTAAACTGAGAATTACAGTCAGGATATATTAGCAAAACAGAACAAGATATGCACTGAATAAATTTATATAGAGAGGGTATAAGATCAAGTATATAAGGTGGCAATGTGGAATATATTAAAGGTCATTGTAGTAGGTGGAAAATGAGTGGATCGGATAGAAGTCATTCTAAAGAAGGGCAAGTGTACAATATTATGTCAGAATTCAAGTATTGGTAGTGAATCTCAGAATACAGGCTGGGTGTGCCCCTAAAATGAGTAATGTCCCCATGTGTTTTGATATATTTATGGATGAAACAGTGAGAGAAATGAAAGTACAGGTTGAAGTTCCCAAACTCGGCATCCCAAGACTCGGCAACACCCAAAACTCGGCTATGGTTCCGGATTTTCCAAAACACGGCAGAACACCCAAAACCCGGCGCGTAGTTGCCGGGTCGGCCGCTAGGTGCCACCACACTAGGCCGCTTGGTTTCTCCCGCCGATTTGTTTGTTGTTATTGTTCAGTGGTGTTGTGACTGTAGAGTTGTGTACACTGTTATTTTGTGTACTTCTACAGGTCTGTTATTGGTATTATGGCTTCCAAACGTCCAGGAACACCTACTGGTGTAAGTGAAAAGAAAAGGAAGAACAATGTGTTAACTATTTCTGAGAAAATTGACCTTTTTTGAAGATTTTCATGCCTTTTTTCCCCTTAATATATCTACTTTCTAAAAGTCGGAAAATTCCATTACTCAGCTCGGCGCTGGTCCCGAGGTTGCCGAGTTTGGGAACTTCAACCTGTATAAGGGTTGGGTAATGTTCATTGGTGATGAGTGTAGGTAATATAAAATAGAAGTTGAATAGTTCCTTACATGCAGATGACGGTGCCTCTTGTCTATCTATCTATAGCTCTGACGCCATGTCCCCTAGGGAATGCCCCATGAGCGTTCAGCCACCGTATAACAGCCTCTCTCTACCTTTCTTTATCCAAACACTTTCTCCTTGCCAGTTCAAGCCCCCTTCCCCTTCTCATAGCATCTACTTAATTTATGTATTTCCGTACCTTATCCTTCCACCTTCCAAGCTGTCTTCCTCTCCTACTAGGACCCTCAATCTTACTCAGATTCTATTTTTCATACAAACTCTTCTGCCTTCGTCCTTTTGATGTGCTCAAACCATCTCTAAGTATTTTTTTCATTTACGCATTCCTCCACTCTACACCTCGCCCTGCACACATTCCCATGCTGCACCTTCATACATGCCTTCATTGACTAGCCTCAAGCTATGCCTTAGGTTTTTTGTGTTTGCTTTTTTATTCTTCTCTCAGGTTTTCTTTTTCTTCCTCTCCTTTTTGCTATCCTTTCTCAAATTTTTGCAATATTCCTTCTTATAAACTTTGAAAGCTCTTTCTATAACCCTGCACAGTTGTATTCTTTTTTTTCTATTCACCTGTCATATTAACACTAGAATCATGTCCCTATATTTTATGTATGTTGTGCATTTTTCACGCACCTTTCATTACTTGCATATCACAAATCAAATCTTGAATGACTTTCATAGTCAGCCATTATTGTTACCCTCTTGGTGTCACTAATAGTTTGAGGATGTCGAAGGTAACATACTTACCCTTAGATGAGTGGGCTTTGGTTAGTCATTAACCCGTCAGGATGGCTCGATTGGTAGAGCTGTTGTCTTGCGTGTGTAGCGTCCCTGCGCATTCGGTCAGCGGTTCGAGTCCACCAAGTTCGTCCTGGCGTGGTGGCGCTTTGTATAGTCAATAACCTTGTACAGGAGAACCTCGTTTATCCGGCACCTTCGGGGGGGAGCGCATGCCGGATAACTCATTTTGCCGTTGTTTTGAGAGTTACTCTTATGGAATCGCCCAAATATCCTTTTTTTTTTTTTTTTTTTTTTTTTTTTTTTTTTTTTTTCCCATCACAAGGAACTGGCCAAGGGCACAACAAAAATGGGTAACACAAGGCCGTTTAGTTGCCAGTCCCTATAAGAAGACAGTAAGAGAATAAAGTAAAAAGAGGGTGAGCCAATTTAGTTCGGGAGGTGTCTTGTTACTCTTCTTTTGAAAAGATGTAAGTCATAGGAAAGTGGAAAATAGAACAGGAAGAGAGTTCCAGAGTTTTCAGTGGGAAAAAAAAAAAAAAAAAAAAAAAAAAAAAATCCTGGGTCGATTAGTGCCGTTGTTTTGAGGCTGCCGTTGTTTTAAATGCCGGTTAAACGAGGTTCTCCTGTAGTTGGTACTTGCAAAGTGTCTAGATAGGATCAAAGTATCTTATCTTATCTGGTTAGTCATTGGCCTGAGCGGTTAGGCTAGTACCACAGGTTTAATTAAGACTGCAAAATACAAAATATGTCTATTCTATATGAATTTTACATATAGCAGTTCACAGAGGATAACGTAATGGTGTAGGAATCGTTATAGTCAAGTCCTGTTGGGGTTCACAATGCACTGAGTCCACACACACACACAACAAGTCTGTTCGCGTTCGTTGTTTGGCGTTCTCTGAGGTAGCAGCAGCGGGGCACGTCAGCCGCGAGTGTCCAGCAGCTGGGTGTGGCCTGTATAGTGACGTGGCAGGGAAGGGTTGGACACCTCATTATACAGTTGAGTCCGTAATAATCTGCCTTCAAATTATACAGTTGAGTCCGTAATAATCTGCCTTCAAATTATACAGTTGAGTCCGTAATAATCTGCCTTCAAATTATACAGTTGAGTCCGTAATAATCTGCCTTCAAATTATACAGTTGAGTCCGTAATAATCTGCCTTCAAATTATACAGTTGAGTCCGTAATAATCTGCCTTCAAATTATACAGTTGAGTCCGTAATAATCTGCCTTCAAATTATACAGTTGAGTCCGTAATAATCTGCCTTCAAATTATACAGTTGAGTCCGTAATAATCTGCCTTCAAATTATACAGTTGAGTCCGTAATAATCTGCCTTCAAATTATACAGTTGAGTCCGTAATAATCTGCCTTCAAATTATACAGTTGAGTCCGTAATAATCTGCCTTCAAATTATACAGTTGAGTCCGTAATAATCTGCCTTCAAATTATACAGTTGAGTCCGTAATAATCTGCCTTCAAATTATACAGTTGAGTCCGTAATAATCTGCCTTCAAATTATACAGTTGAGTCCGTAATAATCTGCCTTCAAATATGAGTACATCATTAATAATAAGGAGATGTTAGTAGGA
Source organism: Chionoecetes opilio (assembly GCA_016584305.1). Lineage (NCBI taxonomy): Eukaryota > Metazoa > Arthropoda > Malacostraca > Decapoda > Majidae > Chionoecetes > Chionoecetes opilio. The sequence goes on from JACEEZ010021023.1 coordinate 99,274, forward strand.
AAAGTTACATGCATGATATATACATATGTCCTACCAAAGACTACTGTATACCGGACTTGCTTCTCAGTTTGGGCTATTTCTAGTGGAGGCTGATCAGCAAGGTAAACAAGTGTTTCATGAATACAGTAGACTATTATTTTAGTAGACTATATAGTTTATCAGTATAAATAATATACTGTTACCTTCGTAAATGTTTGTTCTATAATATTATCAAATAAAAAACAGTAACACACAATAAAGAATTGCCATTATGAGACACTGAAGAAATATAATATCCATGAACTATCATAATCGGTCATATGCATGAACTATCATCATTCACTTAAACTCTTCGCCATTTAATATTTTGTGAGACAACTTATAACATGGAGCATATCAATAGAAGCGGAATTTTATTAGCTTTCCATTGATATATTTCGTTTCCTGATAAATCAATTAGCACTATGCATAAATTAGCGTTAAGGGGAGAGTCCCCCATGAATTACAAATTGCGTCATGAATAATTTATATGTTGTGTATATTAGTACCCTTGTTATCACATGAAATTTTCAAGCTGATCAGATGAAATGAAAAATGTGAAAAAATTTAATGAAAAATATTTTTTCGTTTTTTGATGAAATTTTGAATTTATTTTTCGCAGCCATTTTTTGACCAATTTCCTTGTGACATGCGCATCTGATAATTAATTGTTATTCTAACAATTTGTCTTGTTGTTTTTTTGAAAACTGTTTCCGAATAAACTTTCAAAACTTGTAAAAAAAAAAAAAAAAAAAAAAAAAAATTGAATTTTTTTTTTGGATAATTATCCCACATAACAAAACTAAGCCTTTAAAAAAAAAAAAAAAAACAGGACAGATTTTTCTACGATATTTGATTTTGTGTGTCCTAAGGTTTCGTGAAAATCGTGCCAAAAATAAAAGCAGAAAATAATTTTGATCATTTTATACTAGTTTTGAGAAAAACACGTTTGAAGTTTTCCTAAAGTTTCTGCGCTCCAGTGAAGGTACTATACTGTTAATGCTACTTTCATATGAATTTTATGGGATCAGTAATCACATATCAATGCATGCATAAAAGGATCTGGCATCTTTTCCCCCCTTATAAAGGTATTAATTAATCGCTCAAAGGCGAGGGTGTCAGGGCGCGCCACGCCCCTCATTGTCGCAAGGTTCGATCAAAATTCACCAGGTGCATAGCTTTCGGTTAGAATTCCTTTGTCTGTCTTCCTCTTCTTGTTTATTGTCTTCTTCGGTGTAATTCTTCTCTTTTCTCTCTTTTCTAGTCCTTTTTGGATGTATACATTTGTTCCAAAATTTTTTGTGAACAGGTTGCACTTTTCATATCCAAAATTGTGTTCCAGAATTGTTACCTGGGTAACAAACTTCACCCTGCAGATTGCTGTTTTTTTTTTTTTTTTTAAGGCTTAGTTTTGATATATGGGAAAATTATCCAAAAAAATTCCAATTATTATTATTATTATTATTTTTTTTTTAAAGTTTTGAAAGTTTAAAAGCCATTTAAATCCCCTCACTATGGGCATTTAAATTTATGTCCGACTGAAAAAAATTCCACCATTCGAAAGGCAAAGGATAGGGTGTTGCCATAGACCATATAACTCAAATTCGTATTAAAAAAAAAAAATCTTCATATTTTCACGGCGGACCTCCCCTTAACTAAATAAATAACATCATCAATCGGGAAAATTACCCGATTGATGATATTAGTTATTTAGTTAATGCTAATTTATGCATGGTGCTAATTCATTTATCAGAAAACGAAATATATCAATGGAAAGCTAATAAAATTCCGTTTCTATTGATATACTTCATGTTTTCTATTGTCTTTTGTATTGCTGTTAATGCTTCATGTATAATGCCTTTGCTTTTAAGCAGTTAAAGTACAAAAGTGGAGGTCAAAAGGGTGAACTCGGGCCTCATCAAAGACTAATGGATAAATTTCCCATTGAAAGTACTATTCGCGTTTGGCAAAATTCACTTTTGGCGATGGTTTGGCAAGACTAATTAAATCGCCAAACGTGAGGGACCACTGTGAGGTGATGACGCCTTGTAACATTAAATGCTTATAACAACATTTTTTTAAATTTCATATACCTCATTTCAAGATAGTTAGGGGTCTTGAGTGGTAGGTAGGCTCCAATTAAATTTTCCCCATAAGACCTTCAGTTTCTATAATGATTTTCTGCATAATGATATGCTCTTTGGAACGGATCAGTATTGATGTAGAATGTCCATGTATGGCATTGTTCACCAGTCATATCTGGAATCACATAATCAAAGTCTCTATTTTCTTACAGGGTGCCATTTGATTATATCACTTGCTGCATTGTAGAAAAACTAATTTGTGGTCTTCTGAAAATATCAGCATTCATCCTAAGTTACTTGTCAAGTTTCCAGATGTATCAGGTTTGTGGATCTTAATTGCGCATTTTTTAATCAGAACCTTCTAGGTCTTTTTTCAATGTTAGCTCATGGGAGAGAACTTACTTTTTTAATTATGTCTTATAATTAAATTAAAAAAAAATCATGCACCATTTTCTTAGAAGTAAAACATTTTCAAAGTTCATGAAGCAAATTTTTACTTGAGTGGATGATTTTCACATATCTGAGTTGCATCATCGATGTTGTCTGTAAACTTTGTCATATCATTTGATTTTGTAAAAAAAACAAATAAATTTTATCCGCAAGTTTTGAGTTTTCTAACACTACTCTGTAATCAGGGTTGATTTTATCTAGCCATTATTTTTTTTCTCGCAGATAATGTGTGTTGTAAAAGAATGTTGTGCAAGAGGATCAGTGACAGTGAAGATCGGCATTTGTGACTTCGTGACTGCTCTGGGTCACTGCTGCCTCCCACAATCCCCTTACCTTCATCCTATTATCAGCATTGTATCAGGTAATATTGTTAGTAGGAATTTGTTATGTGGAAAAAGGACTCTGTTTCATTTTCTTTGTCAGTGTATCAATATCTGCACATGGGTGTGTGTTTGTATTCGACAAGCTGAATTTTTTATATATATATACAGTGGTCCCTCGCATTTGGCGAGTTCTAGCTTGGCGAAACACAGTATTGGCGATAGGTTGGATATGGTTATTAGAATCCGAATTTGGCGCTTCAAATTCACCTTTGGCGAGATGCGCGCTGAAGTCACGGAATGACGTCTGCTCATAATACAGGGAGGTCCCGAAGATACGAGCAGTTGGGTTCCACCTGGCATACTCGTAAAGCGAAATCTCGTATAACGAAACACATAACTAATGGTAAAATATAGGTTTGGTTCCAGGACCATCAATTATAAAAAAAAAAAAAAAAAAAAAAAAAAAAAAAATTCAAGGTAAAATAAACTATAGCAAACACAACAAACACACAGCGTCTATATTACTCAAACTGTACTACCTATTCTGTAGAAAAAGCATTCTGAAAGAGAAAATAGCACACAAAATAACATAACTGCACATTAATTAAACATAAAACATGCATAACAAGCAAAAAAGACGTTGTACTGTAGGGGACCCCGCGTGATACAAAAGAGGGTAGTTTAGCAGTCCCAAGATTGGGGCAGCACACCTGGCTAATTACCCCTAAGGATCAGGCCATGCCATATGCTTAATTACCCTTCAGGTCACGCCTTGCGAGGGGTGACCTGACTGCGGTCCCAAGGTTGGAGCCGCACACTTGGCTAATTATCCCTAAATGTCAGGCCGCGCCATATGCTTAATTACCCTTCAGGTCACGGCTTGCTAGGGGTGACCTCACTGGGGTCAACCAAATCCCCCTTTGTCCAGTAGGGCGCGTATTTTGAACTTGATCATTTTACTCACCCCAGTTTGAATGTGGTAGCATTGGATTTTCGATCTCGTATCTTGAAAATAGACCCTAATTTACACATCTTGTATCATCGGATTCTCGTATACCGAATGCTCGTATAACGGGACCTCCCTGTACACCGCTTGAAGCTCAAGCTCAAGTTCAAACTGCCCGCAGGCAAGATTGTCTGATGAATCTTAATGCCACCCTACAACTCAATTAATGACACATTCCTTGCATGTCTAAGAGATTATAGATGTGGTCTATAACCAACCATACTACTTTTCATAGATGATATTGATATCTTTTAATATATTTGTGATATGATGAAAACACTTAATCTCCGACCAACAGGATTCTCTCTTATAATTATACGTAGATTGTAAATTAATTCCCTATGTTTTAGTTCCCTCACTGATGTTATCAGAACTGGTAGTGGTATAGCTATGTCTTACTCAACATTGTCTTACTGAACTTGCTTTTAAGTCAATCGACTGTCATTTTTCTATCATCTTCTGTCCATCACTATCTATTACCACTAATGAATGTTTAATACAAATCTCATTAAAAAGCTATCCTTACATATTACTTTAATAACACTGGGGAACAAATTTTTGTTGAGTTAGGTCTGACACTTGTTATTAAGTAATTTTTGGGTGCTGAATCCAAAACTGATCTCAGTTTTTCTCTATCACGTCAAGTTTTTGAACTGTAGGATTTTCGTTTTCTTAAAAAATATGAAAAATACTGTACATAACAGTAACAGTGCTTATTTTATAAAAAGTTGCAAATGTTAACATACAATTAAAAATTAAAGAAATAGGCATGAATAGAATGTTTATTTATCATTATCATGTTTTTAGAAAGGATAAGGCTATAATTGTGTGCAGGTGAAGGTAAAAATTTACTTTTGTAGCTTTGTCTGGAGTGTTCAACTTAAGGACTATCGCGTTTGATGCTCCAACAATAGTCAGCCATCATATGCACATCCCATCTACCCTGGTAACGTTCTTCCATAACCTTCAAATCTTGGTGAAATCGTTCACCTTGCTCGTCGCTAGCAGCACCAAGATTTTCCGGAAAGTTGGCAAGATGGCTATGCAAAAAATGTACTTTAATACTCATGTTGCAACCAAGCGCTTTGTAGCTCTCCAATAGTTTCTGAACAATTTCTGTGTAATTACTTGCAAGTGTATTTCCAAGAAAGTTCTTGACGACGTCTTTGAATGATAGCCAAGCATTCTTTTCAAGGTCTGACATAGTACCGTTGAAATGTTCATCTTTGATGAGCTGTCGAATTTGTGGACTATCAAACACACCGGCCTTGATTTTTTCAATTGACAGTCCAGGAAATGCCAAGATGATGTACTTCAAACAGTCGCCATCAGTTGACAATGCTTTTACAAATTGTTTCATGAGACCTAGTTTTATGTGCAGAGGTGGGAATATTATTTTCTTCCTGTCAACAAGTGGCTCATGTACAATGTTAGGATCTCCAGGTTTAAGATCAGATCTCGGAGGCCAATTCGTCTGAACCCAATGCTTCTCTCGAGCTCTGCTATCCCACATACAGAGAAAGCAGGGATACTTTGTGTATCCACGTTGTTGACCAAGAAGGAAGGACACCATTTTAAGGTCAACACAGATGATCCAATTGTGTTTGTCATATTGCAATAACTCAATGACTCTCTTTACATCTCCATATTCTTCACGAAGACAGACCAAATGCCCAATAGGGACTGCGCCAAACAAATTGCCATTGTGTAAAGGACCACTTCAAGCCCGCTTGAGCTATCAATAAACTCGCCATCATGATTGTAGATTGAAAGCCAATCCTCGTAAACCAGGAATTTATGGCAACACATAACCTGCACTTCGAAGTACTGGAATGTACTTTTCTGGTTCGAATAGATCACCTTCACTCCTTTTCAAGTATGATTTTCTGTCAGTCTTGATGCTATATTTCTGAGTTTTGATAGGCCCAATCATGTAAATCATTAACTCTGCTGATCAAATCCCTAGAACTGATACCTCAGATGTCAAATCTCATCATTGCTGTCCTCTGTTTCACATCACAATCTTCTAGGGAGGTATTGTTCGAACTGACTGGAATTTCGCTGATGAGCTTGGTCTTATAGCTGACGGCAATGATTTTGCTTATCTGGAGGTACTGTGGAGAAAAACTTACGTCTAGAAAAAAACTGACTACAGATTTGAATCACAGCAATTTAGTCTAATACCAAAAGCTAACTCACATTTTTTTTTCAAATTTTCCCATTAATTTACTGCATACAAATCCCTGAAACATGAGTATCGGGGAGGATGAAAGGCATGTATTGGACACAGCTAGAGCAATGTGGTATTTAGAGGCAATGTGCTGCTGATCAGATCTGGGACTATAAGCAATTGGATTTATCTTTGTAGTTTATTATTTATGTAGTCCTTCCTGAAGACTTCATCCCATCTCTGCCCTGATATACTCACTAGGACCTGCCTTCCACTTCTCAAAAATGTTTAACATAATTATTTATTATAGTCACTCATACTTCCCAACACTCGACTAAATCAATGCCAAGTTCCTGGTCACATTGCTTCACTAGTGCTCTCAGTGCTATTTATGTTTCTTAATTCCTTACATGCGTGAAAATCTTTCATAGTAGCTTTGCGTATTCTAACTGTATCTTATTCTTTTCAACCTTTGCGAGTACTACATGTATTTATCTTCATCCCTGGATCCATGTCACTGTCTCCTGATTATAGGAAAATTGTTGGTGGCTGTGGCTGGACATTAATACCTGTTGATTTCATATTGGGATCCTTTTAGTATGAACAAAAATGCCTGGAAAACATTTTAAAGGTGATTTTTTTGGTATCCTTCTTATGATCAAAGCACGAATCTTCTCTCAGATGTGCTGTCCACCTTGATGAAGGATCTGAACCCTCTCACTCATCAGTGTGCCACGGATGCCTTTGTTGCAGTGGGTAAACACACATCCCATGAAGAGGTAAGTGTTGGGATCTAAGAATTGTTATTGCTTCTAGTTTAAGAAGTTTAAGTCATTCCAACCATAGTTTCTTGATAGTGAATTTTTGTTTGCTGTGACTTTTTGATGCAGAATTTAAAAAAAAATTGACAGAATTAACATTTTATATAAGAAAAATTACTCAATGTTTTTATTAGAATACATGTACATAATTTTTACAGCTGCTACCCATGTGTCTTGAGAAGTGTGGAAAGGAGGTGAGAGAACAAGTTACCCGTTATCTTCAGCAAACTCCACACCCCGCCCACCAATCTCTTCTCTCACTCCTTCAGTATCAGGGGAACAAAATGCAGCTGAATGATTTATCTCAAGGGCTTAGTTATGGTATTTTAATTACTGATCACACAAAAACAGAGATCCAACAGGTGAATAGTGTTCATTGCCAGAATAATGAGGAAGTCAAATCTGCCAAACGGCCCAGGAAAAGTACCTTCTTAAATGAGGAAGAGATCATGAATTTTGATAGGCTACTTAATTCCTTAAACGAATCTCACAACTTGGTCAAGAAATTCAAGGAAAATAATGTTTATATTGATGATGAAGATAGTAAATTGGTGAAGAGTATTTTTGAAAATATGGTAAATGTATGGGATACTGTAGGATAAAAAGTAGTGTTCACAAGTAATGGTTCAACTGTGGTATTAGTTACGTAATATATATATTATATATATATATATATATATATATATATATATATATATATATATATATATATATATATATATATATATATATATAATATAATATTATATATATATATATATATATATATATATATATATATATATATATATATATATATATATATATATATATATATATATATATATATATATATATATATATATATATATATATATATATATATATATTATATGTATTTATTTATTTTTCATACATAAGGCCTTCTCGTAAATGTGTGGGCTGGCAGAAAACAAAGAGCAGCTTGTTCACAAAAATACACATTTGAAATGATCCCAAGTAAAGTGATAATTTTTATTGACCAAAAACATCAAATTCTGCAAAAACTTTAGATTTAAAAACAAATTTTGAACTTTTACAGCCTTGTGAATCTAACATAAAAGCATACATTTTACACAAGAAAAATTATCCAGTAACAAAATTGCCTGGAATATTTTTCACACATACTCTTTTTGATTGCATTCATCTTCTGTTGATGCATCTGAATTACATTTGGAATTCTTCTAGTTTTTTTTTTTTTTTTCCTACGATATCCACATTTTTTGTACATTTTCATGATATATATTATATATACTATATATATTATATACGTATCACATTTTATACATATTTCATGAATATATATATATAATATATATATCAGTCAAACCTTGATATAACGGACTAAAGGGGGAGGAGTGGTCCGTTAAAGCCGATTGTCCGTTATAGCGATGGTATTTTCCCAAGGGTGGAAAATAATAAAAAAACGGAAAAATTGTGAGAATAATGGAGAAAAATCACAAACCAAACCAGACTGGTAGCTATGCTTGGAGGTAACAGTGACTGGCATACATGCTGAATTTGGTCCGCTCCTACACGTGAAATAAATGAGAAATAATCACAAACACAACCAGACTGTGTAGCTAGTCAAGCTCAAGCTCTAGAGAAAGGTAAACGAACAACAAGCCAGACACAGCCGTGGCTTCCAAAGGTATTGCTTATTATCATGACTAATGCTCATTATTATATATATTATATGGTTGTGAAGTGCAGTTCTATACACGTGTCACTATTTAGGTCAGTGTAGCACTGCGTGTCACCTTAGATAAGGGTGATTTAGGGTGTTGAGGTGACAGGGAGACGTAGTAGCGGCCACGCTATAACACTAATAATCACTATTTTAAACAATATACACCTTCTACCACTAAATCACTAGCAACACAGGCTCCTTTTTTATATATCTTAATATGTGATACATTAAAACTCCTTAAAACCCAAGCATTCCAAAGTAAAATGAGAAAATAATACGATTATGTTGAGTTGACAATTCCAGTGGTGATAAGCGGTCTAATATGAAGGGAAAAAAAAAAAAAAAAAGGTCACGCCAATGGAGTCCGTTATATCCGATGTCCGTTACATCGAGGTCCGTTATATCGAGGTTTGACTGTATATATATATATATATATATATATTCAGGAATGCCTGCATGTAGTTACGTAGTATATGCCTCAATATATCCAGAATCTTTTTTTCTATTTATTTTTTTCACTTCACTTTTATTATCTACTATTTACTATTGTTTTTCTCTGTATTTGTGTGTGAGAGTGTGTCTGTCTCACATAGTGGTATGTAGTACATATTTTTCCTGTTTGAAGTTATCACCACACATTTCCTCCACAACCTGGTCTCATTGTCAATGGTTTACCCCAGCCGCTTCATATTGCTTAAGGTGTTAGATCTCAGCAGTGTTCTGCCCTCCTATAAAATTACATGGCATCAATTTACTGTCCCATACATACCTTTCACACACCTGGATGCTTAGGCCCCTGTAAATCAATGCCTCCTTGACCCTATCTCTCCATCCCTTTCTAGATCTTCCCCTTCCTCTTTCACCTTCTGTATGTGATCTGTATCTTCTCTTTATTATTCTCCTCATCCATTCTTTCCAAATGATCATACCACTTCAATACTCCTTGGTTTGCACTCGGCAAAAAGCTACCCCGGTTCTGCACGTCTCTCTGACCCTGTTGTTCATCACTCTATCAAACCATCACACCCCTGTAATATTCTTAATCATTTAATTTCTAGCACCTCTATTATTTTGTTATGCCTTTTCTCTCAATGCCCATGCCCATTACAGAGCAATTGGAGCCACAATTCCCTCAGATATGCCTACCTTTTCCTCCACAGACATCTGTCTTGCTCCAAACTCCACTCCCAAAACTCTCTCCTCCACCTCCATGGAATCACCTACCTCTATGTCAACTTCTGAATATCGGAACTTTTCCACCTGTTCTTGCCTTTAGCACTAAATTGACACATACACCTCCTTCCATAGTTCCTTTCCTCACTTTATTCTTGGCATCATTCACCTCCAACTTTCTTGTGTTAACTCTTCCAAATTTTGTAGTTAGTCTTTGTAGCTTCTCCCTTCTCCCTGCTATCTGCAATAAGTGTTATACTGTATTATCTGCAAATAGTAACTGACTCACTTCTTACTTTCTGATCTCCATAAACCAGACTGTCTCCTCTTACCTAACCCTGGCTTTGACCACCTTCATCACTCCATCCATGTAGATGTTAAATAACCTATTTCTCAGTCCAAACCTTATTGGGAAATATTCCCTTTTCTCTCTACCTACACTCACACACACCCTACATACTTTCCCTGTGGAAACTGTCAAAGCTCCCAATAACTTCCCACCTATCCAATACACCTGAAATATCTGCAAAATTGTCTTTCTGTCAATTTTGTGATATGCTCATCCATTTCTCCAGGTCTATAAAAGCCACGTAGCCTACAAATCTCTTATTTTCAATGTGTTTTTTTTGCAAATTTACCTTAACCTTAACACAATCTACACAGCCTTATCACCTCCTGAATTCAGACTGTTCATGTTTTATCCAACACATTTTCTAAATCACTTTTTTTTCAAAGGCGCCTCGAACCAGAGGCTAAGGGACTGTGGGACATAATTTTTAAATGCCAGAAAACGCAATTAAAGTTTTGAAATGTTGGGGGATCGATATCTCTGTAACTACAAGAGGTACAGAAAAAGCTTATATATGAAAAATAGTTGTAATGAAGTTGTCCATCGATGTTTATTAAAAAAAACATTAATTTTATTTTATACGGATGCTTATTATACAAAAAAATACCCTCATAATTAAGATATATTTAGAATAGGGATTTTTTTTCTTATTTTGCCAAAATGAGATTTTTTTTTTTAAATTGCAGTCTGTAATGCAAGTAAATAGATTTATACCTCATAATTTATGTAAAATCATTTAATAATCTCCAAAAAATCATTTAATTGCGTTTTCTGGCGAGTAATAATACAGGGGGCTTTTGCTAGTCATAAATAATTAATATAGGTTCTTTGCAATGACGTCACGGATCTTGCCAAATGCCGCCCGTCGACGCTCTGATTTTCTTGGTGGAGGAGTCCAGGAGGACCAATAGCTGGTCGATGAGGCTGAAGATGTCAACAAATATGGTAATTTTCCCCTACCAAATAAGTTTATCTATAAATGACATACTTGTTATCTTTGAAAATGTTTGTTCTATAATTTTTATCACATAAAACACAGTAAAACACACTAAAGAAATGCCATTATATGACACTGCAGAAATATGCATGCACTTAATATTCACTTAAACAAACTTGTTGCCATATAAAATGTTGTAAGACAACTTATAACATGGAGCATATCAATAGAAGCGGAATTGTATTAGCTTTTCATTGATATATTTAGTTTTCTGATAAATGAATTAGCACCATGCATAAATGAGCGTTAACTAGATAAATAATATCATCAATCGGGGTATAAGGAGGCATGCTGCCCTACTATCTATGGGAAGCCATCACCACAAAAGCTATAATTTTCTTTGATATGTGTGTCATGCCTGAGCTTTTAGACAAAGTGTACACGCAAACTTGTACACAGGAGTGTGCAGTGGCGGCTCGTGGCTAGGGCTGCAGACTTATTGCACCCCCAGACACTCACTGCCAGATGTATGAATCCTTTACAGACACAGCAGAATTGATACACTTCTAACAAAGTCTTTATATGTTATTTAATTATTTTAAATACATTACTAAGTGAATTTTCATTAAGCAATGTTTCGCCACGAAATATCTGTATCTTACCGATGAAATGTTAAGTTACCATTCCTGGTTCTCTGAGTGCAGCCATATGTAGAGATTGTAGACCAATCCTATATGAAAGCAAAATGTAGAGGTTTGTGTGTGACGAAGCCACAGCCACAATCGGGATGCCGGAGGGACCCTCAGAGTGTGTGCGCCGGCCTCCCTCAAGTAGGAGAGGGGGGAATGTAAAGAGCGAGGAGATACGGGCTGCTGCCGCCCTCTCGGCCCAGCGCTAGTCTCCCGAGCTCCTCCTCCTCTTCCGGTTCTGGCGCTATCACGCTCCCGTGAAGGCAACCCTACTCCTTCGGTGCCGGTGCTAATACGCCCCCGAGAAGCCACTCCTCCTCCAGTGTCGGCGCCATTACGCCCCCGGGACCACCCTCCTCCACCCAGTCCCATTCCTCTCTCCTGTTGTGTAGCTACAGGGATACGCTGGTGACAGGCGTGCAGCTGGTGAGGACGAGCCGCTTCGACACCTAGCCGAATCTGGCCGCCTGTCTCTTTTGGCGTCCAGCCCTTTCGGGACACTGCCGTGTGCCCGGTGTAGCGATCTGACTAGCTAGGCTTTGCCCGAGTAGCTACACTGCACAAATACGCATCACGTGCGGCACTGAAACACTGCTCTCTTGGTGAATAGTTGTTTGACAATATAGTACACGTATACCAATTCTGATCTTGGGTAAAATTTATTTTTAGGTCCCCTTAGAGCTAGTGCACTAGCTAAAGAGAGAGGATCAATCACCACCCAGGGTAATCCCTTGGTAATCCTGCAACCTTATCCCACATCTGGTTAATAAAGATATTAATCCAGGCTACACTAAAGATCTGAAAAGCCCCTGTCCACCCAGCAGTGAATGGGTACCGGGTGTTAGCCGGGGGTTTCTGACCCGCCTCCCGAGGTGTTGGCTTCGGCCAACACTATAAGTACTAGCAGACAGCTCTCTCTCCTCCAAGGAGGAGAGAGAGCTGTCTGGTTACAGTGGAGATCCATCTCAGCTGTGTCGATAACTGACAAAATTCTTAAAAAAAAAAAAAAACACGTTTGGCAACGCCGTGCCAACTTCCACCATCACTGGCCACATCCAGCCCGTCATTCTTGTTTTTGCCATCGCTTTGACAGCACCTACCAGACTTTCTCCTGCTACCACGTGTTGTTGACTCTCTGGTCATTACTATGGTGAGCAACTGCTTGTTTTCTCGTGTTTTAGATGGGGGGGTGTGGGGTTTAGATGTTTATACCCGTTCGCTGTTGCCCCGTAATCCATTCTGGGTTCACTGGGCAGGGTGACATTCCCTCATCATTAAATTATGTTGAGTTGACAATTCGAGCGGAGATAAGCGGTCTGGCATGCCATTCTTGCCCGCAAATTTGTCACGCAAATGGAGTCCGTTAAATCCGAGGTCCGTTAAATCGAGGGTCGACTGTATATATATATATCCTATACACACACACACACACGCACATACACATTTTTTTTTTTTTTTGTGAGTGTACGGTTCTGTGAGAGATGGGGATTTTTTGGGATTTTTAGGCCACATATTTGGAGACTTTTGAAGTGAACTGGTTGGCAACACTGCCACTCAGTTGCCATGTTGACAGCAAGCGGAGGAGTAGGCTACATGCGCCGCCAGACATCATGGAATATCCAAACGGCAACAACACTAAGTAGGCTACGCTAAGTAGGCTACCACCATCTCAGCTCGACGGCAGTGAAACTTCCTTTCTGGCGTTAAGGAAGCCATAGATCTGGGCGAGGAGGTTCAGATTTATGTGAAAACAACGGTCAACCATCCGAACCGATTGCTGATGCCCAGCAAACACAAAGACACTGGGCCTACGGAGGCCCAACGTACGGTATGTCTTACTGGCGGCCCGTGGGAAGTGTACGATGGAGGGCTGCTGGGATTTTGCTCAGAGGCTCACCAGAGGGCAGCCCCACGTAGGATTTATGACTACTTGACGCTGTTACATTAAATGATTGAGGAATATTTCTGGTTATACGTACTTTCTAAGCATATTGCAGGGCCCGAATCCTCACTTACAATCAATATTTACTCTTAAGTGTTACTCTTAAGTGTAAAAGCTGGTATTACGGAAATGCATATGCTATCCTCATCAACTTTCAGTGTAAGTATTAGCAGATCTTGGCTACTTTGAGTGTAAACCCGTTGCTATGGACGCTTGTTTACAAAACCAAAAGTACCGAAATGAAAAGACAATATATTTCTAAGAAAAATGAAGAAATGTATCATTTCAAGACTAAATCACTATTAGATAAACAGTATAAAGCCATAAATAATGTTTAACACGGAAGAAAATGTTGAAGAATTGTATAAATCGACCATTATAAAGGTGTTGCCGTGGGAGTATGTTTTCACTTTTTCAGTCAATCCACGACGGCCTTTCATGTAAAAGCGTTGTCATTAGCAAGGTTGTGAGAGGGCTGTGACGCTGTCATTGTGTGTATTAAATGCTTGTATATAGCGGAGAGAGATGATTGACATTGTAGCTATAGTACATACAAGGTCAGCTGGGTATACTCTCGCCCACAGTATTAGACTGTGCTCTCGTCTACCAAAATTCTCGTCCCGACACAGGGTCGACGAGATCTCGAGTACCATAAAGTCAATGCAGACCATATAGTTTCCCTATCTGAATGGCTTCTTCTGCTTCCTTGTAATGGAACTAACATTTTATCCATCTGACAGCATTGGAAAAGACTGTTTGGATGTGATGTGACACAGCTTCATTTGCCTTGAGATTGTAATAAGACTTTCCCTACGTAGCTGGGGTAGGAGTAAATCTCCTTTTATTGGTAAACTTTCGTATTGGGCACCACTGGATTTCAGGACGAACTTAATTTTCTGAATAGATGTTGTGTCTTGATTAATCTGTCACAGTATAGAAAATATATTCCTCCAAAAACGGGTGAGAATTAATTAAACCCACATCTAAAATTTTAAGAAACCAATAGGAACTCTCGCCGAAACGCCAACTGAGAACTCTCGCCGACGTGGAATGTTGGCGACAGTTCCATGGTAATAGATGAAAGGAAGAATAAAAGCTATTTCATTATTGCACACAACTTTCTCGCTTGTCCAGAACACTGAAGCTGCAGTTTGACATGGGTAACTGGTGACACTGGTTGGTGGTTGTAACATAACTTGACCTAAATGGGGATGCCTCCCGCCCAGATCCCCTGCTCGTTTACTAACCTAAATCTGCAGATAACTCATTAGCCTAGCTGTTCAGTCTATTGCTGTATTTACCTAATTCCTGAAGGCAGAAACACTGCTAAAAGCTTTCAAATGTTATAATTGGGTACTATAGGCTAATGTCATTATCAAGAACTGTCGCCGAAATAGGAACAATCGCCGAAGTGAAATATTGAAACACCCGCCGACGTCGCCGAGAATTCCTATTAGCGACAGTTCCAGGTACCCATTAATTTACCAGTGACAGAAAGAAAACCACTTTTTTACTAATGATATATAGGTACATATATATTTGCTTGTGATGGGGCAAGACTTTCACTACTTGGCTGTGATAGCATGCATCAGTATTCCAACATATGTCTCCCTATGGTTTCAGTAAAGCAAGGAATGCTGATTTTATTATTTGAATTGATGGGAACATCTGCAATTTTTGTTGTTATTAGGCATGGTGTGTATTCATCTAGTTGTATTCATCTAGTTGTATTTTACAGGGCCAGAGCAATGCTCGTGTGGCCCCGTCTCCATATCAACATTTTTATATCATTCATCCTTAGTGCTTTGTGTTGGCCGAAGCCAGCACCCCGGAGAGCAGGTCACAAACCCCGGCTAACACCCGGTACCCATTCACTGCTGGGTGGACAGGGGCTCAGGTTTTAAGGAAACAACCCATTTGTTTCCGCTCCGCCCGGGGATCGAACCCGGGACTTCTCGGTTGTGGACCGAGCATGCTATCCCTTACACCACGGAGTAGTGTGTGTGTGTGTGTGTGTGTGTGTGTGAAGAGCTTGGAAGAAAATTATGGAAAACCATTTTAGCCACTTTTCATGAGGCGGATGACAGCGTGTTGCCGGGAGGGGTGGACGCCAGCCGCCGCCAGCAGGGTGGGCAGGTCACAGGTGGCGACGTTCAGGGTGAGGAGTTGAGAGCGTAGCACTACACGGTGGGAGTGGAAGCGTGGACACTGCAGCAGAAAGTGTTCAATAGTCTCAGAGACGTTCCTGCACCAGGGGCAGTGGGGGTCAGGGGACTGACGGAGGCAGTGCAGGTGAACCGTGAGTGTCTTGTGCCCAAATGTAAACAATACGACCACTGAGCATGCTGCCAGCTGGCGGGAGGCCAGCCGCCGCCAGCAGGGTGGGGAGGTCAAAGGTGGCGACGTTCAGGGTGAGGAGTTGAAAGCGTAGCACTACACGGTGGGAGTGGAAAACAGAAAAGGAGGCGGAGGCGGTGCAGGTGAACCGTGAGTGTCTTGTGCCCAAATGTAAACAATACGACCGCTGAGCATGCTCCCAGCTAGCGGGAGGCGTGGACACTGACCAGGGGTGACAGGAGACGCTCGGACCGCCGGACAACTTTGTCGATTTACGGACTGGACCAGGCATTTGTCCGGGACTCTGAACATGTCCCTGGACCTCGGATTTTGTCCGGCAAATCCGATATCCGGGAAATGGAGGTCCGGGAAAACGAGGTTTGTGTGTACGTCTGGCAGCTTAGCGTATTGACGGCTGGGAATAATTTCAAATAATATTATATTCTAATTGATGATATTATCCATGTTAACTCCATCATCTACATCTATTCTTTATTAGGTGCCCCATTGCCTATTGATATATGTTGATAATATGTTGGAAATTGTTGAAATAAGGGAAAATATGACTGTCTGTTATCTCGTCATCAAATATTACCTTCATGCATGCAAAGAGAAGGTAATATTTACCCATACACCCGCCTTGAAGCATTCCTCTACTGTATTTAGTAGAATGTTGTAGGACACCTGTGGTCGAATCCTTCTATTTTGCCAACAATCCTCATTATAACGCCATGAATAATGTAAAACTCTTATATTTTCATTTTGCATAAACCTATGTTGACCATGACAACACTTAATTGTAGCTGGTTTGGTAGGGAATAATAGGGAAAATAAGTCTAGCCTGACACCCCGAGACCCGACGTCCCGGAGCTGACGGGAGGTTCCCAGACGGCCACCAGATGGCAGGTCAGCTCACTGTTATAGTCAATTATCATACCAACAGACGCGGCGGTATAATCACTGCGTCGATAAGACACGTCCTATGATTTTACACTTATTATATACAAAAGTTTATATACAACTTCTCGATAAAATCTGAGAAGATAAGCAAGAGATGTTGCTCTCAAGGGAAAATGAAGTGTACTAACTCTATAAGCCGCGGCGGCGACCAGCCGCCACAAAATCTACGTGTCAACTTTTAGGTGGCGAGAATACTGACCGGTGGCCAATGACCAGCTGTTTCAAATTAAGGTGCTAATAAGTTAAGGTGCAAATGGTTAATACCACTGGGAATGTTCATTCATCATATCCCAATACTTATCATTTACTTAAATTACCTTAATTAATACCCATTACCATTATAATTATATACATACACATTCCTACGCTCCCCCGACGGAGAGCGAACAACATCTCCCTTGATCATTACAAAAGGGTGGGTGGGGAACTAGCCACCACTCTACTAATTATTGAGAGGGTGGTTGGTGGATAATTTCCACAACTGGGGCCCGGCGAAAACTGAAGGTCCGCTTCAAGTTACATATATATGACCCCAGGCACACAGCGCCGGAACATTGATTAGAGGTTTCGGCACTTTGGTTTTGGGCTACTTTTGAATTAATAGCCCTGATAGAGGTATATGTGAATATGCAGACATATACTTTATTGGGAGGAGAGTTATCTCCTGAAATTATTATATCCCCAGAATAGTCATCACGAGTGACATCAAATGATCTTAGGAGCTTTCTATCGGCGGGAAGTTCAGGGGGACCTAGATAGTCTACCTTCATATCTACTATATTTAATGGAAGATTTGAGGTAATATTTGACTGCCTGTCTACCATGATGTATCCAAAATTGACTCCTGATATCGGCTAATGTTGTAGCCATTCCGCCATGTAACGAGCTTCTATGATATTCTTCCACCAATAATTTAGTAAGATGATGGCGTTTGGGAATTAGTACGGGATGGCAGGTGGTATTTGGATCCGCTTTCAAATTTTGCCTTCGACACCTAATGATACCCTCATGATCTAGGTACAGACCTAATGATTTGGTCAATTTGTTCCTGGCTGGGAGCTGGCTGAGGCTAAGAACTGATATTCCTCAGGAAATACCTGCTTGTGTATTGTTCTGACCCAAAATTTTAAGGAGTCAGAGCTATCCCTTTTAATGGATTTGAAGACTAAAATTGGTAGTCTTGATTAGTTTGCTCAGTAAGGAAAACCTTTCAATGTCTATCACAGGATCTGGTATCAATACAGGTTCCCTTATTATATCTTTAGATATGTCTGGCTGAGTGGAAACCTAGCTGTTGAGGCATATTATTACACTCTTTCAGCCAGGTAGGGCCTTTAAACCATAATCCTGTGTTTAATTTGAGGGTAGTATTTCCTCGCGACACATTATTGGTTGGATATTCCTTAGTGGCAATATATTTATTATGAGCTGGAATATTACCTTCCTCTAATGACTCACTAATTGGTGTGGGCAAGAGTGGTTCCAATTCTGGTAATTAATAGGGGTTGTGCATGACTAGGAATACTCTCCTCGTGTTTGGCTTGGTGAGTAGTATGTGGGATGGCTCCCATTAATACATTACCACCAGCACTGGTGAACATACAGGCGTTAAGTCTTTGATGACCTTCCTTAGGTAACGCCCAAAATAATCAGCGCCTATTATTAGTTGGAAGGGACCATCAACGTCCACGAAGGTATTACTAACTAGTCTGACACCATTCTCCCTTAGCATATTAGCTGTGTCTTCTAGGCCATTAACAGTTAAACTAATACCAATATTATTAACTACAGCAGCTACCCTACATTTCTATTTCCTAATTGGACTAGGGGTTGAACTATGTCAAAGTTTTGAGCCTCTTTATTGGCAAGAAAACCTGAAATGGCCAAGTTCACTTTATTAATTATGGGTAGTTGTAATAATTCAACTATCTCCCTACTTATGAAGGATCTTTGTGCGCCACTGTCAAACATTGTCTTAACAATGACTGAATTACCATTGTGGCTCACCATCAATTCTGCCGTAGGAACAGCTACTGAACTACTCTTATTAGTGACTGCCATTTTGACCACTGTAGGGTTTGAGTTAATATCACTGTTAGGACAAAGAGCTATGTTGTGAATAGATTTGTTGGGTATTAGAAACCTTGAGTAGGAAAACACTTATTGGGTTATATTCCGTTCGTTGATTCTCTTTGTTTGTCTCAGCATCTATACCGTATTGTTGATGTCAAGAGCTTATGTTTTGGCGGACTCGGAGAATAAACAAGAAGCCGGGCAGTCTGGCGTTTATTTGGCCTTATCTTGCCCAAGTTGCAACAATTGGCGACGAGGATGGGATTGACCAGAGCGGGTAGAGGGCAAGATTGACGTGAGTTTCCCAGAAGGCATGTCAAGCCGGGTCCTGCCAAGCTGTGAGATGGACGTGCTTTTGTGGTGTCTGCAGGCGTGAGGGTGCCACTCGTCCTGACCCTGGGTGAGGCTGACAAATTTGTTCTATGCTTCTGGTAGCTGCCTGGATTTTGTCATGGCCTCACAGGTTAAGATCGACTCCTTTGACGCCTCCAAGATTTCCCTGGAGCTGTGGCTGAGTCTGTTAGAGGCTCATTTTGCTCACCTAGGAATTACGGAGGAAGCCAAGAAGAAGAATGGTTCGCTGGTGTCAGTTGGTACGGAAACATACAGTGTTTTGGGTAACCTTTGTGCACCAGATTTACCTCACACCAAGTCTTATGATGATTTAGTAGCAGCTCTGAAGGGGCATTATGATGTAAAGCCATCGTATCATCGTAGTTTGCTGGCGTTTCAGCAGAGAAGGAAGAGGATGAGTGAAGCTTTGAATTTACTGTATGCTGATCTCAAGGCTTTAGCGAAAGACTAACTTTGGAGAACAATTTGATCAACGGGTTAGGGATCAGTTGTTTATGGTGGTTGAACATGAAGTATATTTTCCAAATTTAGTTGCAAAAAATATAGACTTGCAGAAGATGACTTCTGCTAAGATTGTAGAAAGGATCCTTACCCTAGAGAAGGCTTTTGTGAGTGAAAGGAGTGAAACAGTTCCCATGAAAGCATTGAGTGTCGGATCTAGGAAGAACAGTTGTAGGCATTGTGGTTTTCCTCATGACAGTGATAAGTGTCGGTTTAAGGACTTGACATGTAATAGATGTAAGAAAAAGGGGCACTTGAAACGAGTTTGTACTGCGATGATGAAGGAAGGCCCAGGTGATGATAGAAGTCAAGGCAGACCAGGAGCTAACAGTGGTAAAAGCAAGAGTGAGTTCCAGAGAAGGAAATGGCAGTCATAGTTTGTTAAGGTTTTGGGTGAACCAGACGAGCAGGCTAGTACAGAAGAAGGAGATGGTAATTTGTCATCAGTGAGGGAACAGATATATGCAGTGAAGGCATAGGAGTTCCATTTTGAGATTAATGGAAGACCAGTACACTTTGAGATTGACACTGGTGCATCTGTTTCTATCTTGTCCCGTCACTGGGTTAAATTATTACAGCTTCGGGTTGAACCATCCGGGGAAAGATTAAATGCTTATGACAACTCTGCTATTCAAGTGAATGGTAAAACAGCTGCATCAGTCAGATATAATGGTTGGGAGAGTGTCCATTCCTTCTATGTTGTAGATTCCTCAAATAACAATTTGTGTGGCAAGGACCTCATGAGTAAAGTCCTTATCTAGCTGGACTAGATGAAAGTTCCAGAGTAAATCAGATTGTAGATACAGAAGGTTTATTGGATAAGTATTGTGTTGATAATGGCAAGCCCATCTCCAGCATCGTAGCAAAGATTCATGTCAAGCCAGATGCTTCTCCAAGGTTTGTAAAAGCCCGTACTGTTCCCTTTTATTACAGACAGATGGTTGAAGATGCTTTAGATAAGCTTGTGGAAGAAGATGTACTTGAGCCTGTTTCTTGTAGTGAATGGGCTGACAAAAAATCAATACGGATTTGTGGAGATTTTAAGGAGCTGAACAAACAAATTCAATGTGACAGATATCCACTACCAAAGATTGAAGAATTGCTGTCAGTGATTGGTAAATGTAAGGTGTTTTCTAAAATTGATCTTCACAATGCTTACTTGCAAATACCAGTTGATGAGAAAAGTCAGGACTTTTTGGTGATTAACACTCTTAAAGGACTATTTAGATACAAAAAATTACCTTTTGGTCTTTCATCATCGCCAGGACCGGTATTACCAAAGAGATCATAGTTAAGAACGTTTATCATAGCTGGACAAAATGGCCCATTTTAGTCACAACTGGCTGGCGGATATCATAAATTGTGGGGGGACTATCACAAACCGCGCGGGAGGCTAAGAGTGGGTTCACCGAGTTCTAGCACGACTATGATAACGGCTCCGCGACTGATAAACTTTCCAGCTGTTAACAGGGTCGAGACACAATAACAGCCTCAGTGAAGAAATATTCGCCCACATAGGGATGTTTTGAGTGAGCTGAGTGATGCACAGCTGATTAGGAAATACCAAGTAGACCGTGTGAGGGCTAAGAGTGAGTTCACCGAGTTCTAGCGCGACTATGATAAACTTTCCTTCTCTCAACAGGGCCGAGACACAATAACAGCCTCAGTGAAGGAATATTCGTCCACATAGGGATGTGTTGAGTGAGCTGAGTGATGCACAGCTGATTAGGAAATACCGAGTAGACTGTGTGAGGGCATATTGTTCCTCACCAACTGTGTACAAACAGCTTTTAGGTCGAAAACATCGCCATCTGGCAACTCTGTTTCGTGTTTACACAGATACTGCTCAACGGTACATCTATATGCTTTATTTTCGGGAATGAATTACTACATTAATCTCTGTGTCACTGCCTTAAACATGTTATAAACATAAGGGAAGAAGTGTCAACCCATAAAATGTGGTCAAAGGATAAATTTACTGATTAATTATATAACCATTTTAAAGAAACAATTGACGCTATATTTAGCGGACGCTTATGATAAACAATTGTGCTAGATTCCAAACTTATGATAAATGGCGTATGATAAGAATGTATCATATCCAAGAGTTATGATAAATATTTGTCATAGCTATGATTAAGTTTTGGTAATACCGGTCCAGGGATTTCTCAGAAGTTTATTTCACAGTTGTTTGGTGTTTGCACAGATGGAAGGTGTAGCCGTCTACTTAGATGATACTATAATTTGTGGTGAAAATAAAGATGAGCATGATGAGAGACTACTGAAGGTACTCCAGATTCTACAAGACCATAATGTCAAGATTAATAAGAGTAAATCAGTATTGCATGTGTAGTGCCCGTTTCAAAACGTTTACTCTACAGTCCTGGTTACTCTGCTGCCGTCCACGCACCAATGCATGGGGAAAAATACAATGAATAAAAATAAAATAAAAGATGTAGAAAAAGGTAAGTACTCGTTTGGATCTAATATATTCGTTTAAAAATATCATATATTTCTCCAGTGCTTGGTAATTGCAATAATTATCCATTCACAGTTGTCTTAATTCTAGTCTTCTTCTCCCACGTACGCACGCAGTAATGCTCAGTGCGTTATCTAATCATGTTTACTATGCTGGAACTTTCGGGCACTTTGACCACATTAACGATAAACACGCTTAATGCTCAAGTCGTTATCCTAATAAATGTATCTATTCCACTTCCAATGTTCCCTTTCTTAATTGTTCTGTTCCCTTCTTTCTCCTTGCCTCACACGGCTCGCTAATCGCTGTAGTGCCCCTCTGCTAATTTGTGTCCTTGGCCCCTGGTCTGCCAACAGCCCTACCTTGGGGCCCTAAGTAATACATTTCATTAGTCCTTATGTCAACAAAAGATCACCAAATAAGTCCACCACTACATCTCTAGTTAACAATATTTTTACTACCTTTACTCAAGGGCGAGAATATCACCTCCCCCCGGCGAACTTAACTCAGCGAAGTCACGCTGCTTCAAAGTTACTCCTAAGTAGAACCACCTTCTCACCTCGTTTCGTAACGGTCTAATTACTACTGGCTTAAATATAAGCAACAGTTTTTCAGGACTGAGGCGTGGGGAAAATCCCTCTAGCTTAGTGATTGATACTTATATGTTATTCATTCTTCCCTATTAATGTAATTTCTCTCGTTACACATGCAAGGTCCATGGATTAACCTAGGCTCAATCTCAGGTGAAGGAATTCACGCCTTCCTCCAGAAATTAAAGTATTGTATGCTCCGTTCCAACTTGTGCAGTGAATGCATTCTTTTCTAGGCATGATTACCTACTATTGTAAGTTTGTTAGGAATTTTTCATCAAGTTGTTCACCATTGTATGATTTTTTGAAGAAGCATAGCTAATTTTCGATGGAACTCATGTGAGAGAGAGCTTTTCCAGAGTATCAAGGATGATTGTGAGGAATTCTACACTGTTAAACTAAACTTGATGGAGAATCTTCCTTAATTTTTGGAATTCTATTGCATGATCTCCTGCAGGTGTGGGTTGTGTTCTCTTACAGAACAAACAGGGTATAGAGAAGCCAGTGTATTTTGCTAGCAAAAAGTTGTCATCAGCTGAGAAGAATTATGTTCAAATTGATAGGGAAGGTCTGGCTCTAGTGTTTGCTCTTAAAAGGTATTTTTTGCTTGGAAGACATTTTGTTGCTAAGACAGACCATAAGCCCTTAACCCGTGGGCTGCGGCATGCCTTCCGGAAGGCTCTCCTGAGCGACTGCGGCATGCCTTCCGGAAGCGCGTTTTTCAATCGCAATAAAAAACCGCGCCAACATTCGTAGAAGTCCACAAACTGTCACATGTATGGTGAGATATCAGCTCTCGATAACACACACCACCATCTGCCTAACTACGCTGTACGCAGGGATACCACTCCTTGGGTTTTTCCCCAAGATTTTGGGATTTTGACCATGGCCTTGGTCTATTTGTTGTCTATCTTTGGATTTTTTGGAGGGATTATTCAAGTATTTCTCCAGTAGTTTATCTCAAGGTAAGCATGTGTACCGTATTTAGGATTCAGTTTCATGTCTTTTTTTATATAATGAGTTGCAAGCACGGAAATAATGATAGTTGCATGAATATATCCAACATAATGTTATACCTACTTATACAGTACTGACATATGTAATGGTTATTCCCCCAAAAATGCATACAATACATAGCAAGCATAATTTGAGTGCATCTGTGTTCAACAACAGCACCAACTGCGTATGAGGCATGCATAGCCCCGAGTCAGAGAGGTAATCTGACACCAACCTTCCTTATCACCCTCCCGCCTTCTCCCGTTCGCTTTTACTTTTCATTTACTTTGTTATTTACTCTCTATGTACGCCTTATTTTGTGGTGTATATTCCTCATAAGGGCCTTCTGATACAAGTTTATACACATAAAGAGCCATCAGAGTGCTTTATAGGTGCAATATAGAGCGCTTTGTATTATCAATTACCCCATACTCCCTCCACCACCACCACCATACCCAGGGATGCTACTCTAAATTTTCAGAAATCCCAAAAACTGCCCCCAAAAAATCCCAAGATAGACAAAAATGTCCCAAGGTCTTTGAAAAAACATTGAAACTGAATCCTAAATACGGTACACATGCTTACCTTGAGATAAACTACTGGAGAAATACTCTAATAATCCCCTCAAAAATCCCAAGGAGTGGCATCCCTGACACCTCAGTACAGTCACTCGCAAGTGGTTTGGTGCCATTCGCGCCAGATAATTTAACTCCTGACCACAACCCCATATGTTTGGGTTAAAAATAGATATATTATTTTTACTACTAGCTACTACTTTACAGATTTGTACTACCTTGACGTTGATGTGATGTAACGACCTTTACTTTGCCACCTATTTTACGTGTTTTGGGATTACATCACACAGTACTGTATTTCAAGATGTCAGCTCCATCACGCAAGGGTGTCTCCAGCAGGAAGGGAATGAAATTGAAGAGCCTGAGCCTGCAGGAAAAGGTGAAAGTGCTGGCAAGGATGGATGCAGGTGCATCCATGCGTGCTATTTGTGCTGAGTTTGATATCAAATCCAGCATATTCTATGATATCAAGAATAAAAAAAGAAGATTCGTGCCCAGGCCCTTACTTTGGAGGATCCAAGCACCTCCAAGACTACCAAGAAGAGGTTTCAGCCAGTTAAGAACGTCTGTCTCCCTGGATGCTGTATTTACAACATTTTGAATTTTTACCCATATCCAGAGGGCATTTGCATAACTCGGCATATTGAATAATTTCATATCTTTACTCATATGTATGAATAATAGCCATTCAAATGCGATTATATGTCTACGCATAGCTACACGGTCTGGTTATGTTTGTGATTATTTCTCATTTATTTCACAATTTTTCCTGTGTTTTTCCTATATTTTCACACCCTTAGGAAAATACCCTCGCTGTAACGGACCACTTCTCCCCCTTTTTAGTCCGTTAAATCGAGGGTTGACTGTATTTGCAATTATTTTTACCCAAATTGAAAAAAAACGAAAGATGAGAAAATCACATTTTAATTCCTCTTTCCAATATTGTTTATTAAATTCGGTACAATAGTGGCGAAGCTATTAAAGGAAAACTGGAAAAAAGCTAGTTTTTCAGTAGCGAGGTTTAAAAGCGCACGGTTAAAAAAGCCGTGGGCCCTTTAAACCTCGAGGCTCAGTGAGTCTGAGCAGATGGTTTGTTTGTTTATGGTGCGTCCACACTGGCAACATTTTGTCTACAGACAAGTTGAAAACACTGCGCGAAACACAGCAGCCGACATTTAGAGACATGTCTACAACAATGTAAGAGACATTGTGTGTTACAATGTTGGCGAAATGTTGAACGTCATGTCGGCGTGTGAGGACGCCTTGGCGGCAGCTGCTGCCGTAGTAATTTTGTGGGTATCGGAGGAGACGCCGATGCAGAGTCTGGGCGAGACCGTCTTTATTACATAACAGGAACAGTGCAGGACATGAAGATCCACGAAGGTCCTGTGTGGCGTGTGTTTGTCAGCCAGAAATAGCATGCTGTTGAATGCGAACCACTAGCTCATGTATGCATCATTAGCTCCATTGCAGATTTTCTCTCCTTTGTTTTCTTAAGTTCTCTTCTGAACTGTGCAATAAGGTTTTTCATTTTACTTTTTGCCTCATCTTTTTCTGCTTTCAGAATTGCTGCGATTTCACGCCACGCATCGTCCCTCCTAAGGGGACCGCCCACCCTGAATATATCGAAAATTCATAAAAATTACCGAAAATCCTTTTAAGTCCTATAATGGTAGCTGTGGCCTTGGGCAACACACTGATATATAGTTTGTCCCATAAAAGGATATTTAAAGGGCTTTGAATCTCCCCCTCCCTCCCCCCCCCGCACCACACGAGCGCCACGCCTCGTTCTGTTTTGACGATAAAATATCAATTATAATGCTTTTTTAGCCTCAAAAGTAAAATGGAACCAATAGAAAAATTCCTTACAGGGTTTGCTGACGTAACATTTTGTCAAACTAACAAAAAAATTTAGGGCTCGTTTCTGAAAAATGAAAGTTATTCTTATAAAATTTGCTTCTTGATCAGTTTGTATCCCATCTTTACATTTGTGGCATCAATGGATAGTTTTTATCCCATCTTTACATTTGTGGCATCAATGGATAGTTTTTATCCCATCTTTACATTGTGGCATCAATGGATAGTTTTATCCCATCTTTACATTTGTGGCATCAATGGATAGTTTTTATCCCATCTTTACATTTGTGGCATCAATGGATAGTTTTTATCCCATCTTTACATTTGTGGCATCAATGGATAGTTTTTATCCCATCTTTACATTTGAGGCATCAATGGATAGTTTTTATCCCATCTTTACATTTGTGGCATCAATGGATAGTTTTTATCCCATCTTTACATTTGTGGCATCAATGGATAGTTTTTATCCCATCTTTACATTTGTGGCATCAATGGATAGTTTTTATCCATCTTTACATTTGTGGCATCAATGGATAGTTTTTATCCCATCTTTACATTTGTGGCATCAATGGATAGTTTTTATCCCATCTTACATTTGAGGCATCAATGGATAGTTTTTATCCCATCTTTACATTTGTGGCATCAATGGATAGTTTTTATCCCATCTTTACATTTGTGGCATCAATGGATAGTTTTTATCCCATCTTTACATTTGTGGCATCAATGGATAGTTTTTTATCCCATCTTTACATTGTGGCATCAATGGATAGTTTTTATCCCATCTTTACATTTGTGGCATCAATGGATAGTTTTTATCCCATCTTTACATTTGTGGCATCAATGGATAGTTTTTATCCCATCTTTACATTTGTGGCATCAATGGATAGTTTTTATCCCATCTTTACATTTGTGGCATCAATGGATAGTTTTTTATCCCATCTTTACATTTGTGGCATCAATGGATAGTTTTATCCCATCTTTACATTTGTGGCATCAATGGATAGTTTTTATCCCATCTTTACAATTTGTGGCATCAATGGATAGTTTTTATCCCATCTTTACATTTGAGGCATCAATGGATAGTTTTTATCCCATCTTTACATTTGTGGCATCAATGGATAGTTTTTATCCCATCTTTACATTTGTGGCATCAATGGATAGTTTTTATCCCATCTTTACATTTGAGGCATCAATGGATAGTTTTTATCCCATCTTTACATTTGAGGCATCAATGGATAGTTTTTTATCCCATCTTTACATTTGTGGCATCAATGGATAGTTTTTATCCCATCTTTACATTTGAGGCATCAATGGATAGTTTTATCCCATCTTTACATTTGTGGCATCAATGGATAGTTTTTATCCCATCTTTACATTTGAGGCATCAATGGATAGTTTTTATCCCATCTTTACATTTGTGGCATCAATGGATAGTTTTTATCCATCTTTACATTTGAGGCATCAATGGATAGTTTTTATCCCATCTTTACATTTGTGGCATCAATGGATAGTTTTTTATCCCATCTTTACATTTGAGGCATCAATGGATAGTTTTTATCCCATCTTTACATTTGTGGCATCAATGGATAGTTTTTATCCCATCTTTACATTTGAGGCATCAATGGATAGTTTTTATCCCATCTTTACATTTGTGGCATCAATGGATAGTTTTTATCCCATCTTTACATTTGAGGCATCAATGGATAGTTTTTATCCCATCTTTACATTTGTGGCATCAATGGATAGTTTTTATCCCCATCTTTACATTTGAGGCATCAATGGATAGTTTTTATCCCATCTTTACATTTGTGGCATCAATGGATAGTTTTTATCCCATCTTACATTTGTGGCATCAATGGATAGTTTTTATCCCATCTTTACATTTGTGGCATCAATGGATAGTTTTTATCCCATCTTTACATTTGTGGCATCAATGGATAGTTTTTATCCCATCTTTACATTTGTGGCATCAATGGATAGTTTTTATCCCATCTTTACATTTGAGGCATCAATGGATAGTTTTTATCCCATCTTTACATTTGTGGCATCAATGGATAGTTTTTATCCCATCTTTACATTTGTGGCATCAATGGATAGTTTTTATCCCATCTTACATTTGAGGCATCAATGGATAGTTTTTATCCCATCTTTACATTTGAGGCATCAATGGATAGTTTTTATCCCATCTTTACATTTGTGGCATCAATGGATAGTTTTTATCCCATCTTACATTGAGGCATCAATGGATAGTTTTTATCCCATCTTTACATTTGTGGCATCAATGGATAGTTTTTATCCCATCTTTACATTGAGGCATCAATGGATAGTTTTTATCCCATCTTTACATTTGTGGCATCAATGGATAGTTTTTTATCCCATCTTTACATTTGAGGCATCAATGGATAGTTTTTATCCCATCTTTACATTTGTGGCATCAATGGATAGTTTTTATCCCATCTTTACATTTGAGGCATCAATGGATAGTTTTTATCCCATCTTTACATTTGTGGCATCAATGGATAGTTTTTATCCATCTTTACATTTGAGGCATCAATGGATAGTTTTTATCCCATCTTTACATTTGTGGCATCAATGGATAGTTTTTATCCCATCTTTACATTTGAGGCAATCAATGGATAGTTTTTATCCCATCTTTACATTTGTGGCATCAATGGATAGTTTTTATCCCATCTTTACATTTGAGGCATCAATGGATAGTTTTTATCCCATCTTTACATTTGTGGCATCAATGGATAGTTTTATCCCATCTTTACATTTGAGGCATCAATGGATAGTTTTTATCCCATCTTTACATTTGTGGCATCAATGGATAGTTTTTATCCCATCTTTACATTTGAGGCATCAATGGATAGTTTTTATCCCATCTTTACATTTGTGGCATCAATGGATAGTTTTTATCCCATCTTTACATTTGAGGCATCAATGGATAGTTTTTATCCCATCTTTACATTTGTGGCATCAATGGATAGTTTTTATCCCATCTTTACATTTGAGGCATCAATGGATAGTTTTTATCCCATCTTTACATTTGTGGCATCAATGGATAGTTTTTATCCATCTTTACATTTGAGGCATCAATGGATAGTTTTATCCCATCTTTACATTTGAGGCATCAATGGATAGTTTTTATCCCATCTTTACATTTGTGGCATCAATGGATAGTTTTTATCCCATCTTTACATTTGAGGCATCAATGGTAGTTTTTATCCCATCTTTACATTTGTGGCATCAATGGATAGTTTTTATCCCATCTTTACATTTGAGGCATCAATGGATAGTTTTTATCCCATCTTTACATTTGTGGCATCAATGGATAGTTTTTATCCCATCTTTACATTTGTGGCATCAATGGATAGTTTTTATCCCATCTTTACATTTGTGGCATCAATGGATAGTTTTTATCCCATCTTTACATTTGTGGCATCAATGGATAGTTTTTATCCCATCTTTACATTTGAGGCATCAATGGATAGTTTTTATCCCATCTTTACATTTGAGGCATCAATGGATAGTTTTTATCCCATCTTTACATTTGAGGCATCAATGGATAGTTTTATCCCATCTTTACATTTGTGGCATCAATGGATAGTTTTTATCCCATCTTTACATTTGTGGCATCAATGGATAGTTTTTATCCCATCTTTACATTTGAGGCATCAATGGATAGTTTTTATCCCATCTTTACATTTGTGGCATCAATGGATAGTTTTTATCCCATCTTTACATTTGAGGCATCAATGGATAGTTTTTATCCCATCTTTACATTTGAGGCATCAATGGATAGTTTTATCCCATCTTTACATTTGAGGCATCAATGGATAGTTTTTATCCCATCTTTACATTTGAGGCATCAATGGATAGTTTTTATCCCATCTTTACATTTGAGGCATCAATGGATAGTTTTTATCCCATCTTTACATTTGAGGCATCAATGGATAGTTTTTATCCCATCTTTACATTTGAGGCATCAATGGATAGTTTTTATCCCATCTTTACATTTGAGGCATCAATGGATAGTTTTTATCCCATCTTTACATTTGAGGCATCAATGGATAGTTTTTATCCCATCTTTACATTTGAGGCATCAATGGATAGTTTTTATCCCATCTTTACATTTGAGGCATCAATGGATAGTTTTTATCCCATCTTTACATTTGAGGCATCAATGGATAGTTTTTATCCCATCTTTACATTTGAGGCATCAATGGATAGTTTTTATCCCATCTTTACATTTGAGGCATCAATGGATAGTTTTTATCCCATCTTTACATTTGAGGCATCAATGGATAGTTTTTATCCCATCTTTACATTTGTGGCATCAATGGATAGTTTTTATCCCATCTTTACATTTGAGGCATCAATGGATAGTTTTTATCCCATCTTTACATTTGAGGCATCAATGGATAGCGGGATAACAAAACAAAGAAAACTATGGTGGAGTTTTTTGTTTATGTTAATTAGGAACATGGCACTAGTGTTTCAAACTGCTTTTTGGGGGAAATTTTTCAACATTTTCCAAAATTTTATTTCTCGGTGATAAAAAAAGATAAAGTAAAACCACACCATAATCTTTCGTCATAAGTAGAAGAGTTAATGGTTATAAGATAAAAGAAATCCACCAATAATCCTAAGAGTTGAAAGCAATTCAAATCAGCCTAATTTTCCTAGTTTTTTACATTTTTTATATTTTGCAAAAAACTATTGGCCAGATCTAAATGAAACTTATGTTACTTATGTTTTGAAGTCCTTACTTAGCCCTAAATAACTCATCAAATTTACAGCAAGATCCATCAGTAAACAAGATTTAGGGTGGGCGGTCCCCTTAAATCTATGTTTATATAGAATATGGGTGGGATCCAAGAACAAAGGGTGTCCGCGGTAACAATCGATCAATTGTACCGACTGTTCTCTCGTCCACTCCATGGTTTTGTCCTAAGTAGGCCTACAATGAGTGAACCAGCCGTCTCTGTTGGTGTGTTTCTGTGTGTCTGCCCCGACATTAACTGGTCCACACCGGTGTTACCAACATATCGCCTAAATATCAGGACCAACATGTCTACAACATTGAATCATTCCCGATCTCACTTGTTGCCTTCTATGTTGTATTGTGTGTTTCCAACATGTCTTGTTGCCAGTGTGGACGCACCATTACTCTTGCAGCCATGCTCTCTATCACTCTTGAAGTGGTATATGACATAGCTGGTATCTGGTCCCCCCTTTTTGCAAAAGGTACTACGTAGTCACAAAAGGGTGCTAGCTATCAGACGCGCATGGACAGTTTGTTGAACTACAGCCAGCATTCTCTCTCTCTGAGCCACTTTCTGCCTTGATGTCCTCGGCATGGTGGTGGAGGAGGTAGAGCGTGTGAGGTAGATCAAACCTGCGCTGAATAAAAGGTAAATGGTCTGGAAGGAGCAGGAATGGTGGAAGGCTGAGAGACGAGCAGCGACACCCGGCTTCTCCCTCTACTCCCTCACTACAGAGGCCTTGAGACGACCCTCTGTCTCACAGAGAGGGACTGAAAGGTGCCAGTTTGACTATGCCAGTGAATATCATACAAATTTTTTTTACGGATATTTTTCGGGGATGGGGAAGGAGGGGGAGGAAATCGGCCATAACTTTCATTTTTTCTGCTTTCTTTTTCCAGTAAACCCTCTCGTATTCGGACTAATTGGGCCAAGGAGTGGTCCGAGTAATGCAAGTTCCGAATAATGCAGGGGTAAAATAATAATAAAAAATAAATAAAAAATAAAAAAATTCTAGGTGAATATAGAAAATTTCTAAGTCATGCCAATATCAATAAACATACGACAAATCATGTAAATAAATAAATCTACTGTAAAAATACACATTTTAGGTCCCCTTAGAGCTAGTATACTAAGCTATAGGATAGGAAAGATTGCCTACCAGGGCAAAACCCGGGTATACAGGCAACCAAGACAATACATTTCGTGGTACTACATAAACAGGTACAAGAGATAAACTGACAAAAAGAAACATACGTACTGGCAACGTCCGTGCCAGCTGATGAGGCCGGCTGTCCGCCAGCCGGACTCGGAGCCATCATTCTCATTCTTTTTCTTTTTTCGCCTTCATAACGTCAACACCTGCTGCGTCTCTGAACACGTTGTTGTTTCTATTTAGGCATATGGTAAGCACTGCTGTGTTTTATTCGTGTTTAACGTGGGTGTGTGTGAAACGTTGTTACCCATTCATGCTTTTAATCCTTCTGTAAGGTTTCCTTTTACGGGGATGAGTGTAGTTTATCTTATCCCGGCCGGGGGCCAGCTGTGTCTTAAACTATATTCGGAGGTGTCTGTGTCTGTGGGGTGAAGCTACGCCCCAAGGGGCACGGCTTTCACCCTTTCTCCCCTGGGCATTATTTCCCCCGCCAGGGCGCCCTGGCCTGACACATGGTCTGCCACGTGTAAGCTGAGATGGGCGGATGGTTACGTAGTCTCCCAGGCCACGCCCCTCCCCCCGCCCGGACCCTCCCATAGGCCGGTGCGGGGGTTTGGTGGATCCTGGTCTGCCACGTGTAAGCTGAGATGGGCGGCATGGTTACGTAGTTCTCCCAGCCACGCCCCCCCCCCCGCTCGGACCCTCCCAAGGCCGGTTGCTGGGGGTTTGGTGGGTTCTGGTCTGCCACGTGTAAGCTGAGATGGTGCGGGATGGTTACGTAGTTCTCCCAGCACGCCCCCCCCCCCCGCTCGGACCCTTCCCAAGGCCGGTGCGGGGTGTTTGGTGGTACATGGTCTGACACGTGTAAGCTGAGATGGGGGATGGTACTAGTTCTCCCAGCCACGCCCCTCCCCCCGCCCGGAACCTCCCATAGGCCGGTGCGGCAGGGGGTTTGGTGGTTCTGGTCTGCCACGTGTAAGCTTGGATGGGCGGATGGCTACGTGTTTATTATCCCAGCCACGCCCCCCCCCCCCCCGCTCGGACCCTCCCAAGGCCGGTGCGGGGGGTTTGGTGGTACCTGGGCTGCCACGTGTTAAGCTGAGATGGGCGGATGGTTCCGTAGTTCTCCCAAAGCCACGCCCCCCCCCCCGCTCGGGACCACTACCAAGGCCGGTGAGGGGGGGTTTGGTGGTACTGGTCTGCCACGTGTAAAGCTGGAGATGGGCGGATGGTTACGTAGTTCTCCCAAGCCACGCCCCCACCCCCCGCCCTGGACCCTCCCATGGGCTCGTGCGGGGGGTTTGGTGGGGTCCCTGGTCTGCCACGCCCTGGCCTGCCACGTGTGCGCTGAGATATGGGGGGGATGGTTACGCGATCTGCTGGTGCACAAACTTCCCCGCTCCCCCGCACGGACCCTCCCATGGCCGGGTAGGGGAGTGTGAGCGGTCCTCGGCTGCCACGTCGACCCCCCCCCCTCCCCGACCATCCACTACCTGGGAGTGTCGGGGCAGGCGTGTGGCGATGCAGGGTGGGGGTTTTGGGGGGCAGTTCTGTGTTGCGCTCTAGTCCTTCCCCCCTCACTGTTTTACCCTTCTTTTCCAGCGGGATCCAATTGTGAG
The DNA here is from genome assembly GCA_016584305.1 of Chionoecetes opilio. Lineage (NCBI taxonomy): Eukaryota > Metazoa > Arthropoda > Malacostraca > Decapoda > Majidae > Chionoecetes > Chionoecetes opilio. Next base: position 133,207 of record JACEEZ010021023.1, read on the forward strand.
GGCCCAGGGCTTCTCGTGTCTTTTAGGTCCCAAAGGCCACCAGTTATGCTCCTCGCACGCCCCGTGCCTTCTGCGGACCTTTTTCGTCCCGCCGATTGCCTGGTATGCTGTGGAGGCTGCCCGGCTCATCCTCTCGGAGGGGGGTGTGACCCTGCTTTTACCGCGAGGCCTATGCTGATCCTCAAGGGACGTGGTGGTCGAAGGCTTTGAAGTCTCGCCAACGCAGAAGCCACTCCGTCTGTCCTGGGCGGGACCGGTCTCTGGGTTCTCGGCTGGGCCTCGCCAAGTCGTCCATCTCCTCCTCGTCTCGCACCTCCCGACCCATGCCTCTGCTTCCCTGAGCTCCGGCCGTTCGATCAGTGCGACGCGTTGTTGGAGCAAGATCTGGCGGTCTCTCAGTCCCTCACCATGAACGCGGACTCCCAGGTCGAGGACTTGCCGGCTGGGTCTGTGGCTCCTACGGATGTTCAGGCGTCTCCTGGGCCTTCCCCAACCCTCACCTCCTGTGCCTCCAGGGTTTGTCGGCTTGGATGTCTTCAGTGAACTCTTCATGGCAAAAGAATGGATGGCCACTCTAAACTTCTGGTCCCATTCTCCGACACCGAGGCTCGCAGGTCCCCATCGCCTGCTTTCCCTCTCACCGGTGCCTCCTTCTGAGTCTGGTTAGGTCGAGGATGACTACCTGGTGTGCTCCCGAACGGGGAAGAGGATGCTGCCCTACCCGTGCCCCAAGCGACGACGGTTCGGGGACTTCGCCCCCTGGCTTCCTGTCCGCCGGGCCCTTCCTCCGCCTTTTTCTTCTGAGGTGCCTTTCTAGGTGCACTTCCCTCGTCCCGCCCGCGGAGGATTGCCTTGGTACTCCATCCTTCTTACTCCGTCAAGTTTACCTGGGCACCGATTGCACCGTCGATTGCTTGTAGGACGTTTGACGGGCGGCTTCGTTGCCCGGTCGTCTGGAGGACGGCCTGGGGCCCAGTTCCGGACTTTGGAGCCCAGGTACGTCGCTCCGGTTCTGAAGCGGCGGTTTCGTTGGACGGGGGGACAGGAGGTCCTTCCTTACCGCAGGATTTCCGTTCTCTCGCCCTGAACGCTCCCTCGAAGCAGCCTGCGGTTTTCTTTCGGTCGCCCGCTTTGGATTGCTTGGCCTCCTTACTGGACTGAGCTGTTTGGTAGGGTTCCCTCCACGCTTCCCGTGGTCGTGGAGGGAAGCCAGGATTGCAAGGTGGCTTTCTCTCGGGGGCCAAGACCCGGTTGCCCTGGATGAAGGCAGGCCTGGGACATGCCGAAGTGTGGAGAGGCGGGTACCACCAGTGTCGAAAACGGGGTCCTTCTTCCATCTTGGGCCCCCGAGCCCGGTTCTCCCGGCTTCGGGTGGCTTTCAACGGGGTGATTTCCTCCGGGGCTTGTTCCCGATTTTCTGCAAGGACCCCAGTGGAGGGCGCAATCCGGTGAAGGAGGAGCTTTTTTCGCCGGGGACTGTCAGGGAGCACTCGGGGCAACACGCCCTAGTCCTGTTGACCTCTTATGTGCCTTCTTCATAACTGGCGGGAGTGGCTCTCCCCCCTCGCCGGGATCACTCTTCTCTCTCCCGGCCTCCCGGTCGGAGGTTCGGTCGGGCTTTGTCGACCGGCCCTGTGATGCATTCGGCGCCTCCATCCTCACCGAACGGGTCCGCCCTGCATTGACAGGGCCGTCACTGCCCGCTTGGCTCTTCGGGCGAGGCTTTTCGGGGCCTGCCGGAGCTGACTCGGACAGCATATTCTCCGATTAGGTCCCTTTCGATTCGGAGGTCTTGCGGAGCCCTCTTGCAGCAGGGTCCGCCTCAATCCCCCCCACCGTCACTCTTGGTTGTCTTACCCGCCCCCAGACCGTCTCGGCCGGGGGGTTCCGGGAGGGGCGGTCCAGCAGCGTGCTTCGTCGGGGCTCTTCTTCATCGGTGAGGGGCAGTCCAGGGAGTGCTCACCCCGTTGTGGATGGCCCCAGGAATTCCCCCCTCGTCGTCCCAGCGGGGTGGGCCTTCCGGGTTCAGGGGCTCTGGGTCTCGGGCCTTCGATCGGGGGCCCGCCTACTGGCCACAAGCCTTCCTCAAGGTCGCTCTCGCTTCTGAGCCTCCCTTCCAGGCTCCCTGTCCGGGGTTTCGGGCAGCATGGGCCGCAGACAGAGAGGTTGGGCCGACAGGGTGAGGTCGAAACGGTCTTTCTTGGCCCCGGATTGCCTACCGCCCCTGTCGGCGAACTCCTTCTGGGACGGGGGCCGGGTCTCCACAGGGCTCGCCGCCCAAGTGTCGGACAGGCACTCATCCGGGTAAGTGGAGAGAGAAAGGCGCGGGGATTAAGGTCATCATTTCCCGCCATTTTTGCATCGTACCCAAGAAGGACTCTTCGAAGGGGCGGGCTTATCTTGGACCTCAGCCGCCTAAAACGGATTTGTGCGCAACACCACCGGTTTCCGTTGCTGAACCTTGCGCCCAGGGTCCGCCTTCGGCTGAGGCAAGGGGACGGATGGCGTCCCTACGATCTCAAGGACGCATACTGGCATGTCCCCATTCATTTTTTCCCCCCCTCGGTTCCGGCGATTCCTGGCCTTCCCGGTTGGGATCGGACACGTGGCAGTTCACCAGACTGCCCTTCGGCCTCTCCATCGCTTCCGAGGGTTTTTTACGCGGCCTCACCAAGGTGGTGGCTCAGCGGATTGTGTCTGCAGGGTGTCAATTGGCCTCATGTATTTGGACGATTGGCTGGGTGTCCGCCCGTCTCAGGAGGAAGCGGTTCGCATGCGGGAACGAGCTTTTGGCTGGTGGCGGGGGAGAGCGGGGTTCCTCGTCAACAAGGGAAAGGTCCGTCCTTACCCATCTCCCCTGATTACTTGGCTGGGCATTTGCTGCAAATGGGACTCCCGTACAGCTGACGGTCGCATTCGGGGGAAAAAGCGGCCAAGCTTCATCAACGCCTTCTTCCGGGCCCTCGGTGTCCGTTTTTTGCAAGGAAGGCATTAGGGAGCGTCCCTTCTCGGCTCGCTCAACTTCGCCGCAGAAGTCACCCCCCTAGGCCGTCTTCGTCTCCGTCGCCTTGTCGGGTGGTGAACACAGTCCGTTCCGGTGCGGGCCCCGCGACTCTTTGCTCCGGCCCGTCCCTCCCCTCCCTCCACACTACGGCCGAGCGGTGGTTGGTGGAGGGCGGTTCTCAGCATTGGACGGGGGTGGTGGCTCGCCTCCGCCCCTACGGTCTTCGTGATGTCCGGATGCGTCGGCGTCGGGTGGGGGCTACCAATCCTCCGACGGACGGGCAGGGTTTCGGCGGGTGGTCCGGCGGGGGAGCGCAGGACTCCACATCAACGTCAAGGAGCTGCTGGTCCTCTTCTCTTCCTCGCGATCGAACCCCGATCCTAGAGATGGGACGGCGCTCTGCCCTTCGAGATGGACAAACATGGTCGCGGGTCCAATGTTCGCCTGCCAAGGGACTTCCAGATCCCGCCCTTCTGTTGTACCTTTCGGAGCAGATAATTCGGGCATGGTGGCCCGTTTCCACCTTCATCTGTCTGCCAGGTTCCTGCCGGGGGAGTGGAGAATGTTGTGGGCCGACGCACTGCTCGTTCCGGGGCTCGTCGGTAGAGTTGGGCAGCTTCACCGGAGCGCTTTGCTTGCGGCTCCTCTCTGTCGGCGGTGGGGCACTACGGAGGTAGACCTCTTTGCGTCCCGCCCCGCTCTGCCCAACTAAGGCCTTTTTGACGAGGGGGGACCGGACAGCGCGAGAGGCCCGGACGCCTCACGGAAAGGGACGGGTAACAGGTGGCGACATGTTTACCTGTTTCTGGCCTCCCTTGCACCAGTGTCCTCCTGAAGGTAGTGCAAACAAACTGCGTTCCTACGGGGCAAGGTGACCATGGTGGCTCCTCTCTGGCCGGCGCAACAGGGTTCTCCGAACTGAAGGCCTTGGTCCCTCCCGGTTTCCTCTAGGGGCCCTCGCTTTGTTGAGGAGCTCCCGTCCAGGCTTCTTTCCACATTGAAGCTACACGCCTGGAGCTTCTCCGTACCTCTCTCCGTCGGGACGGTCTCGGACGCGGTAGCGTGAGGCACATGTTTGGCGGCTCGTCGCCCGTACTATGACGAGACATATCAGTCTCATGGAAGTGCCTTTCAGTCCGTTTCCTCAAACTCAAGGGCCTCCGCGACGTCTTGAATCGGTCGTCCTGGATTTCCTCCCTTCCTGGCCCACGACCGTGGGAGGTCCTCCGCTTACTCTCTCCACTCACCGTGCGGCCCTGGCTGGAACCCCTCAAATACGGTGGGTTTGGTCCTGGGAACCGGCGTTCTGTGACCATGTTGAACGAGGGGTTTGTTCCACACAAACACCCCTCCCCGTTCGCATGGTCCCTTCTGGTCCCCTGGAGGGAGGGTTCTCCGGTTCCTGCAGGGCGACCAGTTTGGGTCGGACGCTGCCGGGCCTCGCCTCCTTCAGAAGGCCTGTTCCTGGTGGCCCTGGGCTACGGGGTTTTCGGCTCTCAGCTTGAGGGCGCTGACCCGTGTCCCCCAGTGGACGACCTTCTCGGCGGGACGGCTCCGCTTGCTCCCTCTCCCTCTCGCCCAAGGTCTGGGTAAAGAAACGAGCGGCAGGGACCACCGTTCCAAACGGTCGTTCGTTCCGGCTTGGTCTGCGGGGCCGCCGCACACCCTTAGTGCCCTGGTTTCGGCGCTCCGGTGTTACCTGGATGCTTCCGAGCCCTGGGCGGTGCGACCGGACAGTTCCTGTTCCCGATCCTGTCACTGGGTCGTCCCCTCACCACCAGGGGGATTGCTGCCGGCTCCGGCGGCGTCATCGAGTCGGCGGATCCGGGTCCAGCCCCTCGGGCCCAGACGTACGGGGTGTTGCCTGCGTCTCTGGCCTTACCTCCGCACCAGTCCTTGAGAGGGTACGGGGAAGGGGGACAGTGGGTACGCCTCGTGTTCGTGGCCGACCTGTCCCACTCCGTCGTGGGACTTCCCCTGTGTGCCCTGCGGACACTCCGTCCGTCCGGAGGGGCTGGGGTGGCTGGACGCCGGGCCTCCCATTGACGGTCTCCGCTTAATTCGGAGGGAGTATACTAGTGGTTCGGTTTTGTGTTCTTGTTGCAGTTGCTATTTTGCCTCCCCGCGGGGGTCGAGGCTTCTTGCCCGTCTCCCAAGGTCGGCAGGTAGCTTAGTGCACTAGCTCTTTAAGGGGACCTTAAAAATGACGGCTGTTTCTTTGAAGTATGAAAAGCCTTATTTTTGGGTCCCGGACAGAGCTAGGTGCACGGCCTTCGGCCTCACACCCTTCCTTCCCCACCAAGTTTTCAGCCCCTTATCCCCGGGGTGATTTTCGGGTCGGTCATGATGGCTCCGAGCGGCTGGCGACAGCTGGCCCTCGGTTCTCAAGATGGGCACGGCGTTGCCAGACGTTATGGTTCTTTTTCAAGTTTACTATGTGTAGCGGTTATGTGGTAACTAGATGTTGGTATTGGTTGACTGTATACCCAGGGTTCGCCCTGGGTGGCAATCTTCTATATCCTATAGCTTAGTGAAATAGCTCTTGTCAGGGGACCCAACAAAAAATAGGGCCTTTCATACTTCAAAGCCAGTCAATTACAGTAATTTATGGGGAAGTAGTGTACGTACTATCAGTCCTACGTCTGGCAGCGGCAGACGGCAGCAGTATCATGATGGCGGAGATTTCCTCCCTCCTTCTTGGTGTTGTCTGAGGGCTGCGAAGACACCTGAGGAGCCCCCTATGACCCTGGGTGATATCTTATGATGCTATCACAGGCATAGTAGATGACCTGTCTTCCTTCAGGATAAGGCACAGGTGAGTGCGGATGACCAGCGTGCTTGTCCTGAGAGGTAGGCCGGGCGCCGGGCGGGCGCAGGTCGCTCGCCAGCAGGACCGTGGGCAAGGTTTTTACGTCATTACTAGTTATTATACATCGTAGTGATTATGGTGAGCAAGGTTATATAACACACGTCATTATTTGGTCAGTGTAGTATCGCGTGTCACCCTTAAATAAAGGGTTATTTTTAAAAGGGGTTGAGGTGGCGGGGTAGCCAGTGAAGAGGAAACATTCTTGCCACTGGCCACCCCGTAACAGACCTAATGGAAAAAGTGGTCCGTGTGACACGACCTTCTTAAGACCGTTGTAAACGTCTTGTTGACTTGTTGAATGGGTCGAGGAAGTTTTAGAAAACAGTTTGTCATTGGCTGGTGGACTGCTGACAAGTTTGATGACGGTCATTACTCGTCAAGCCAGTCGGGGGGGCGCCTTCCTACCTTAACTACATAACAAGGGAGGGTTGCTGGGATAAGGTCGAGTAAGGGCAGGTAATATCTAAGGCGGGGGAGACGTGGGTGGAGCTTGGGGATACGACCCTCCGTTGCTGGATCGGGGTTCAAGGCTCAATGGACTCATATCCTCGCCAATACAACATTTACCAAAAAAAAGAACCAAAATTCAGTATAAAAATTATTCTCATGGGGATCAAAATGCTCTGCCTGGCTGCCTGGGCCTCAAACCCTCAATTTGAAACCCTCCCACCCCTTAAAAAAAAGTTTTTTAAAAAAAAGAAGAAAAAAGGTGGTGGTGGTCCGAATAATTTAAGTCCGTATGGGGCCCGAAACGAGAGGTTTACTGAAAATTTTTGTCACAAGCTTGCTCATGTGTTCAGTCCTTTATATTTTTTTCTCAAATATTCCTTTTTTTTTAAAATTCGTGTGACGCTCCCCTTAAGATAAAGGTGCAGAGGATAAAACCGAATGAGGGTATTTTAAAAATTAAGAGTTGTGCCACTCCTATCTACTCGACAAAACCTACCAGATAACTACCCCCTCTTTTTTTAAATGCACCACTGTCTCCTTCTTCTAAAAATGAACATTTAGGCTATCCTTTACTAAAAATCTGAACTAAAATCTCCATCTCTCTTTTGCTAAAACACTTCTAAGGTTGGTGTACTGGGCTCTGCGTTTTTTTTTTTCTCCCTCCCAATTGCTTGCTCTCAAAGGGCCTTATTTTGCCCATGATGGAGTATGTCTCCCTGTTGGGGGGGATCCCTCATACCCTCTCCAAAACAGGGTGGGATCAAAGCTTTTCGTCTCATCAACCCCTCTCCTCTGACTGACTGTCTTCAATTTTTTAATCACCGCCGCAATGTTCCCTTCTCTTACTCTCTTCTATCGTTTTTTTTTATGCTCACTGCTCTTCTGAATTGCAAACTGCATCTTCCCCCCCCCCCCAGCCCGCTGCACAAGATTTCTACTCATTCTCACCCCTATTTTTTCCTCTTCCTAATGAAAGATTTATCATACTTTACTCTTTCACCCCTTTCACGGGAAAACCTGGACTTCTTTGTGTTTTTTTTTTTCCACTTTCCTTGACTTAAATCTTTTCAAAAGAAGAGTAACAAAACCTCCCCAACTAAATTGGTCACCCCTTTTTTTATTTTATCTCTTAGTCTTCTTTATAGGGGCTGGGAAATAAGGGGGGTTTGTGTTACCCATTTTTGTTGTGCCCCCGGCCATTCTTTGTGATGTAAAAAAAATTTTTAAAAAAATAAAAAAAAAAATAAAAATCAAAAAAATTTTGTAGTGTTTGCGTGTGTGTGTGAGCATGTATGAGGGTACCATTCTGCATCAGATGTTTCACATAGTTCTTTTGAATTCTTCCTTTTTCCACTAAATTGGACTTCTTTGTTCTACTATCTAGGATATCATCCTGCATATGTAGAAAAGAAATAAGGGTGAAACAATCATTACACCCGTCATATCATTCAGTTCTAATAAACAAACAATATCTGAAAGGGAGGGGGGAAAAAGGACTATTACAGTTTCTATTTACAAAAATTATTCACACTTTTGTTGTTTTAGTGCCATTTAGGCTCACTAAATGAGACGAGAATATTGATTAATTGTATATTTAACATAGAGGAAAGAATTATGGAATAAAGAGAATATGTACTTGATCAATTAAGTTTAAAATTTACTTCATTACTTCATCTTTTTAGGACACAGTATGCATATAAATCACATTGCTAAAAGGCCTCCCCTTGTATGACAGCAATGTGGACTGCAACCACAGAGAGTCACTGTTGGATTGTAACACAAAATTGGTGCACAAACCAATTTATTATAAAAACTAGTGTGGCCACCATCACCCCCACAGACCTCAAAAATAGCACAAATAGCATATCTGGACAAAATACTTTCATGGGAAGCTGCTTAGCAACACCCGTGGTAATCTGCATAACCATACTTAACTAAAATTATCACCAGTTTCCTCTGACATCTTTCATCAAATGCTGCATTAGTACTGAAAGAAGAAAGCTCATGATAAGTAGTTCTAGAGTGATTTGAAAACTTTCAAAATTACATGCCTATACCTTTTGCAGACTAATGTCATGGGCGATACTCAAGCATAAAATTGTTTAATAAAATTTTCTGCATATATAATATACAGCTATAATTAAGAATCTGTCCATTTCATTTTCTTCACAATGTGTTTATTTATGAAGTTACATAAAAGTATATTAAAAATATTACCTAAGCCAGGTACATAACTAATTTTAGTTTCTAAAGTAGCACAGCAATTCAATTTGTCAGGAAAATAGCAAGATGAAAAACCTCTGCAAAAGGAAACAAGCCTCTGGTAAGTAATGCTACAAGGAGGGCTAGTAGAGCAGTCCCCTCAAGAGCCTGCCTGGAAAAGTACAGTGATTATTTCTCTTGTTCCATACTGACCTGCAGTACTGATTTTGATTCCTATATTTTTCCTGATTAACCAAATTTTGCTGTGATGGTATTTCCAGCCTTTGTAATAAGTTTGTCAAAACTTTTAAGCACATAAAATTTTCAAAAGTTTACAGTTCTCAAGCAAAATTTTACTGCTCTACTAAGGCCAATAAGCATGTCTGTGACAGGTAATTAAAAATACCATTCACCTACCAAAACCCCAGTTCGAGCTGCCCATGTCATGCAACTTCTTCAAAAGGAGTTACACACTCCAGCACGGAAAAAAAGATAAAAATATGCTAAAAACATTTTAAATTTAATTGATGGTACTGTTGTCTACTACCCTAACCCTTACCCTGACCCTCCCCCCATCTGCTCTTGGATCACTTTTTCTTCTTTCCCTTCCTCTTACGAGTGTCTGGCATCTGCTGCCCACCACCTTGATTGCTTCCAGATGCATAATTCTTCCCGAATTTCTCCTTGCACAAGTTGTTGAAAAACTCCTCTAGGTCTGGATCACTAAAATGTAAACATTGGAGTGCAATTAGTAACTCAGATATATAATGAACAGATCAACTGAGTCAAGGAAACATTATTGTTAGTTTTATAGCTAAATGATACTTTTCAAGCACTGTCAAACACTAAAAGATAGATATGATTATGTCCCAAATATACAGACAAAACACATACGCCAAATTAAAAGTCATGGTAACATACCTAGGAAATTCTGGAGTGTTATTTTTGGAAGGGGGATTTTTCTTCCCCGAGACAATACGATACTGTACGCTGTGGGTGTTGGCCTGCAGGTGCTTAAGGTTATCACTCTGGCAGGCAGCCCATTCACTTATGTCATAAACAGCACCTTCCATGCAGGCATAATATCTCCAACGTAACCCCAGCAGTGTACTCTCAGCCCAAATGTCTCCCTGTGGAAGTCAGGTAGTAGTGGTTAGTGATCAGGGCTTTGTTTAGTGGAGAACCTAAATGGTTACTTCTGTAACTTGTACATCTTAATACAAATACCACAATTTTTTTTACAGCATATCCGATTCAACAGACCCTGATATAGCAGATTTTTAATTTATGGACCAGAAAATAATGATACAGAAAGTTCTCGACTTATGAAATGGATACGTTCCAAGAGGCTGTTCGTAAGTAATTTTTTGTAAGTTGGACGCAATATGGGGAACACAAGCGTAATCATAGATAAACTTATCCAATGTCCAATGCAGACACTACGAGCACATACAATGGTTCGGTAAAATATCCTTAGTTAAATGTATACAAACATTGTATACAGGTTGAAGTTCCCAAACTCGGCAACCTCGGGACCAGCGCCGAGCCGAGTAATGGAATTTTCCGACTTTTAGAACGTAGATATATTAAGGGGAAAAACTAAAAATTCTGCACTGAGGTTCCGCCATCCAATTTCTTCAAAAGGTCATTTTTCTCAGAAATAGTTAATACATTGTTCTTCCTTTTCTTTTCACTTCCACCAGTAGGTGTTCCTGGACGTTTGGGAGCCATAATACCAATAACAGACCTGTAGAAGTACACAAAATAACAGTGTACACAACTCTACAGTCACAACACCACTGAACAATAACAACAAACAAATCGGCGGGAGAAACCAAGCGGCCTAGTGTGGTGGCACCTAGCGGCCGACCCGGCAACTACGCGCCGGGTTTTGGGTGTTCTGCCGTGTTTTGGAAAATCTGGAACCATAGCCGAGTTTTGGGTGTTGCCGAGCCTTGGGATGCCGAGTTTGGGAACTTCAACCTGTATTACACAGATGAGTGGCAGGAGGTGGGATGTCGAATGATGGTGAGTCAAGCAAGGGTGGGTCATTGGCAAGAGGTGATAATGGCACCTCTACTAAAGGGGTGGTGTTGTGCTTCTGGCCCTAAAACCCCTGATATCGGCGCCACAGGCTCGCTAGAGTAAGTGGAAGCGAGAATTTTTTAAAGCAATAAAAGTAATGCGGCAAACAGATAATGGCGAGACCACCAGCCACCAGCCTGCCAAGTGAGGAAAATTGATAGCTTTTCTTGTGTGAGCTCACTGGCTATGTACAAGTGATTTCATTTTTTTTTTCTTTTTAGCCTTAGCACCTGTAGGATTTTAACTTCCTTCCTTAGGCTTTTATCTTCCTTCTTATGGGATCAGGTTGTTGGTCCTACATATTCTGGAGGGCTGTATTACCTAGTTGTGTTTTACAGGGCAAGCTACACAAGTGTGGTCCCGTCTCCGTATCTACATTTATCCAGTCTTTCTTTCAATTCAATCAATCAATCATTGGGGGCATACGCCGGGGGGCGCGTCGCCTCGCCCACCCTACGACGCCACTCCCGGGGGTCACCACGCGCGAGTTCCCATGCAGGCTCCTTTCCCATACCAAGCAGCTCTCGACAAGAAACATCAACTTGCCCCAGCCACCAGCCTTGTGGGCACCCCCTTGGCCTCCTCCAAGCCGGATTGTCTCTTACAGATACAACACGATGGGAAGGATCGGTTTCAGGGTAGCGTGCCACATGCCCATATAGCCGAAGTTGGCGCTGACGGACTATGCAGGTAATAGGCCTCGATTCAGTCTCACGGTGCAATCGCTGATTTGACATGTAATCATCCCAGCGATACCCCATGATTCTGCGAAGACACTTATTACCAAAGGCATTGATTCGTCTCTTCAAGTCACTATTTAGTGTCCATGTCTCACAACCATAGAGTAAGACAGGGATCACAAGCGACTTGAAGATCCGGATCTTTGTCCTCCTGCACAGGTACCGACAACGCCAAATACTCCCGCTGAGCGAGTCCATAACACTGTGGGCTATGCCAATCCGCCGTAAGGCTTCTTGACGTGACCCGCCGTCATTATGGACTGCGCTACCAAGGTATGTAAAACTTTCCAAGATCTCAATGTCCTTGCCACATGCATGAACAGACTGTACTGCTTCATCTAGTAAGTCTCCAAACACCTGGACCTTGGTCTTGAGCCAGGAGACCTCAAGTCCCAAAGGCTTTGCCTCCTCGTGCAGCACCTCGAGAGCCATCACCAGGACCTCCAGCGACTCAGCAAAGATTACTGCATCATCGGCAAAAACAAGATCAGTGATCTTGGTGTTGCCGACAGATGCTCCACAATCACTTTGATCTACAACCTTGTCCAATACCCAGTCCATACAAGCGTTGAAAAGTGATGGGGCAAGGACGCACCCTTGCCTCACTCCTGTATTCACAGGAAAGAAGCTGGATACACCTGCCCCACACTTCACAGCACTCTCAGTCCCAGAATACAGACCAGTTATCAAACCAATAGTCCTTGCAGGAATCCCTCGAAGTCGCAGAAGATCCCAGAGTGACTCACGATGCACTGAGTCAAACGCCTTCTTGAGATAAACATAGGCTGCAAGCATCCCCTGTCGAAACTCACGTCGGCGTTCCACCAGGACACGAAGCGCTAGGATACGGTCCGTTGTTGACTTACCAGGCGTGAACCCAGACTGCTGAGGTCTCTGGTGCTTCACCAGATGACTGCGAATTCGTGTCAGCAATAGATGGGCAAGCACCTTGCCTGGTACGCTGAGCAGTGTAATACCGCGGTAATTGTTGCAGTCCTGACGGTCCCCTTTCCCTTTCCAGATAGGGATGACCAGCCCCCTTTTCCAGTCAGAGGAATGGTACCTGATTGCCACACTGCAGTCAGGACAGCATGCAACCCGCGGATCATGGCCTCACCCCCAGCTTTGAGGAGCTCCGCACTGATATTACAAACACCAGCTGCCTTTCCACCCTTCAACTTTGCTACTACAGCCTCTCTAACTTCGTCAAGAGAGGGTGCGGTTTCGTCAATGGGAGGATCGGCATCCACTGCCTGTAACCCAGTGGTGTGAAGCTGCTCAGTTGGAGGGTCCACCGTGAACAACTGCCCAAAGTACTCAGCCCAACGAGCCATCTGCCCATCCATGTCCGACACGAGGCGCCCATCTGCTGTTCGAATAGCACTCGCCCGAGAAGAAGACTTGGAACGGAGCTTCTTCAGGGCTCGGTAGGCGGGTCGGAGGTCATTAGCGTTCAAATGACCCTCGACATCCTCAGCGAGACTCCTGACATACCTCCCCTTGTCTCTCCTCAGGAGGGTTCTAGTCCGGCGTGACAGAGCCCTGTGCTGGTCCCGGTTCCCAGCCAGTCTGGCAGCGCGACTCTCCTCGATTTTCTCCAGCGTCTCCGTCGAGACAAAATCACGCCTTGACCTCGGGCGCTCCCCAATACACTCCTTGGCAGCCTGTAGAGTTTCACGTTTGAAGGTATCCCACAGTTCTACAGGATCCCCGAGAGCACCGAGCACATCAAACCGATTTGAGACTGCCACCGCATACTCATGAGCACATGTCAAGTCCTTCAGTTTCTCAAGATGAAACACAGTATGGTTACCTCTTGAGATTCTTCTCGACTTGACATGAAGCTTAAGTGTAGCAACAACAAGTCTGTGATCTGTTCCAAAGAACTCAGCACTCCGGTAAACCCTGCAGTTCTGGAGGATCCTCCAACGAGTACTAACGAGGATGTGGTCGATCTCCTTAGCTACCCCTCCGGCATTACTATACCATGTCCAGCGGTGCAGCTCTGGTCTCTGATACCAAGAACCTGCAATTCTCAACCTTCTGGACCTTGCAAAGTTCAGAAGCAGAGAACTGTTGGTGTTTCTGGTACCAGAGCCATGGGGACCAACACACAACTCGTAGCCATCTCTCACAGTGCCAGTAGTAGCATTGATCTTTCTCAGGATCTTTCAATTGGTGCACATTATTTGCCGATATCACCTCATTTAGTCCATTCCAAACATCCATATTTCTATGAGGGAAGCTGTACTTCTTTATGTTGTTCAGGCATCTCCCTTTTCCAAATTTTTGTGTATGCCCTCGTGTATCAACCTTCTCTTTGTTTCCGAGTCAGTAGTCTCTCATTGTCTATTTCTTCCATCTTATTTATCAGTATAAAAATTGTTATTAAGTCTCCTCTTTCTCTTCTCTGATTAAGTGTTGGTAACTTTATTTCCTTCAACCTTTCCTCATAAGAAAGTTCTTCTAGCTCTGGTACCATCTTTGTTGCCATTCTCTGTATCCTCTCCAACTTTTTCCCATCAATCAATCAATCATTGGGGGCATACGCCGGGGGGCGCGTCGCCTCGCCCACCCTACGACGCCACTCCCGGGGGTCACCCATGCATGAGTTCCCATGCAGCCTCCTTTCCCATACCAAGCAGCTCTCGACAAGAAACATCAACTTGCCCTAGCCACGAGCCTTGTGGGCGCCCCCTTGGCCTCCTCCACGCCGGATTGTCTCTTACAGATACAACCCGATGGGCAGGATCGGTTTCAGGGTAGCGTGCCACATGCCCATATAGCCGAAGTTGGCGCTGACGGACTATGCAGGTAATAGGCCTCGATTCAGTCTCACGGTGCAATCGCTGATTTGACACGTAATCATCCCAGCGATACCCCATGATTCTGCGAAGACACTTATTACCAAAGGCATTGATTCGTCTCTTCAAGTCACTATTTAGTGTCCATGTCTCACAACCATAGAGTAAGACAGGGATCACAAGCAACTTGAAGATCCGGATCTTTGTCCTTCTGCACAGGTACCGACAACGCCAAATACTCCCGCTGAACGAGTCCATAACACCGTGGGCTATGCCAATCTGCTGTAAGACTTCTTGACGTGACCCGCCGTCATTATGGACTGCGCTACCAAGGTATGTAAAACTTTCCAAGATCTCAATGTCCTTGCCACATGCATGAACAGACTGTACTGCTTCATCTAGTAAGTCTCCAAACACCTGGACCTTGGTCTTGAGCCAGGAGACCTCAAGTTCCAAAGGCTTTGCCTCCTCGTGCAGCGCCTCGAGAGCCATCACCAGGACCTCCAGCGACTCAGCAAAGATTACTGCATCATCGGCAAAAACAAGATCAGTGATCTTAGTGTTGCCGACAGATGCTCCACAATCACTTTGATCTACAACCTTGTCCAATACCCAGTCCATACAAGCGTTGAAAAGTGATGGGGCAAGGACGCACCCTTGCCTCACTCCTGTATTCACAGGAAAGAAGCTGGATACACCTGCCCCACACTTCACAGCACTCTCAGTCTCAGAATACAGACCAGTTATCAAACCAATAGTCCTTGCAGGAATCCCTCGAAGAATCCCTCGACTTTTTTACATGCTTCTTCTTATATGGGGACCATACAATGGTTTTGGTCAGATCATTGATGTGATGGTTTACCTTCGCCCATGGTGGCATAGGCTGGATTTTTAGTGACACCTGTGATGATTTGAGGCTCATGCCCCCTGGAGTCCTCCGCCGCACTCGCAGTCAAAGGTGAGGTTGATGGGTAGCATGCATTTACCTAGTTGTATTTTACAGGGCCTGAGCTATACTCGTGTGGTATCGTCTCCATATCTACCGTATTTTACGGCTTATAAGACACACTTTTTCCCCAAAAAAATACCCTGAAAAATACTCATATGTCTTCCAAGACGAATGTTGTAGTACTTCCTCAGTATTTACCTGTTAAAAGTATTCAAAATACCATAAGACATTCAAATCAACCAATCTGTTCACACGGTGTGATGTTTACGTTCCGCCTCGGAGACAGCGCCATCTATCGTCTGCTAGTGTTGATGTATCATTTACCACGAGGCTGTCACACGTATCACAAGCTCTTTTCAGACCTGGAAATTATCACCCACGGCGAATTCATCAAAACGATTTGCTTATACTATCACATACAAGCTAAAAGTTGTATGATACGCCAAAGAATATGGGTACAGAGCAACAGAAAGACAGACCACCGCCTACCGAGAAAATTGGTAGATTTCACAACCGCCTACTAGTAGAAAATCTGTTTATTATTATTTTTCTTTTCTTATAAATTTCTTTCCAAAATGAGGGTGCGTCTTCCAAGATGCAGCGTCTTATAAGCCGTAAAATACGGTACATTTATCCAGTCTTTCGTTCAACTGGTGCACATTCTTTGCCGATATCACCTCTTCATTTAGTTTATTCCAAACTTCTACATTTTTAGAAGGAAGCTGTACTTCTTTAGGTTATTCAGGCATCTCCCTTTTCTTAATTTTTTTGTACTGTCCTCTTGTATACCTTCTATTTGCTCCCAAGTCAGTAGTCTTTCATTGTCTGTTTCTTCCATCTTAGTTATCAGTTTATAAATTTTTATCAAGTCTTCTCTTTCTCTTCTCAAGTGTTGGCAATGTTATCTCTCAATCTTTCCTCATAAGTCAGTTCTTCTAGTTCTGGTACCATCTTTGTTGCCATTCTCTGTATTCTCTCCAACTTTTTCACATGTTTCTTTTTATATATTAGCATATTCCATTTTTGGTCAGATCATTCTAGTATTTATTATTTTTCATCATATTTTCGTCCATGTAATGAAATGCCACTCTAATATTCTTCTAAATCTAGTACGTATCTCCAAATATTTTCTCTATGTATGTTTTTCTGGTTGTAGGTTGTCTTGTATTACCACTCCCAGGTCCTTTTCTTCATGAACCTTTATAATTACTTAATTTCCCATTATATATGGCCATTTATAGTGGCCGTGGATAAAAAATTAGATGAGTGATAATAGTATGTTTTTTGCCAAAATTTCATTTCTTTTTGCTTTTCCCCATTTCCATCATATGACATTTATTCACATTAAATTCCATTTCCTATCTTCTGCTCCATTCGCAGATTTTATTAAAGTCATTTTGAAGTGTTTCACAATCTCTATAGCTTCTTTATTTCTCCAGATAGTTTTGTATCATCCACAAACAAACTTAAATAACTTTTAACTTAATCAGTCATGTCATTGATATGATTCATCAACCTTATTGGTGCCAAAACTGATCCTTGTGGTACCATACTAAATACTTTTCACCATTCAGATTTTTCAGATTTTATTACTGTTCTCATTGTTCTCTTCCTCTCAGATAACTTTCCATCCAGGTTTTGATCATCCCTTTGATTCCTCCTGTATTTTCTATTTTCAAATTTCCAAAGTAGCCTCTCATGGGGAACTTTATCAAATGCCTTTTATAGATCTAGATATACACAATCTACCCATCCATTTCTGTCTTGTGTTGTATCAATTATTCTTGAGTAAAAAAGCTCATTATGTTGGTCACACATGATCTCCTTTTCCTAAAACCATACTGGCGGTCTGTTATTATACCTTCACTTTCTAAATATTCCGTCCATTGCATATTTATTACTTTCTCACATACCTTGCACACTGTGCTAGTCAATGACACAGGTCTATAATTTAATGGTTCCTACTCCTTTCCATTATTATAGATTGGCACTATGTCTGCTCTCTTCCACTCCTTTGGTACTTTCCCCGTTGTTAATGAGCATTTTATTAAATCCTATACAGTAATGGTTCAGCCAACTGCTATCTGCACTCCTATAAAACATAACCTGATGACCCTTCAGATGGTCCTATTGATTTTCAAGCAATATAACCCAGAGAGGAGAGAAAAGCCTATTGCTTTTCTCCTCCAATTCTTTCAACAATACACAAACTTCCTCCTTCTTTATTTTTTCCCACTCATTCAGGACCTTTTTAATTCCTTGTGGTTCGCTGAACTTTGATTCTTTTGTGAATACTTGTTGAAAATATTTATTTGAAATTTCACTAATTATCTTTGGATCTTCGTATAAACTGGGAACTCAGTACTCGAACGGCTCCCAACTCGAATGATTCAGTATTCGAACGCTTTTTTTCCGAAGAAAAAAATAGCTTGGAAGTCGACGTCATTTGCACTCGGCTGAGCAATGCTTGTATCAAGACTTGTATGAGCCGAGACGCATCACGCGTATGTGTATTCCAGCCAAAACAAAAGGAAATGAGTCAATCTTACCACAGTTGTCACTCAGTGCATAACTCTGCTAAACTTCTCTGTAAACTATCTCGTGTTTTTTTAGTTTTATTTTATATTTTCTTATAAAAAAAGTCACCATGGGGCCTAAGATTACCGTATTTTATGGCTTATAAGATGTTGCATCTTGGAAAATGCACCCTGATTTTGGAAAAAAATTCCATGAAAATGAGAAGAAGAAAAAAATCTACCGGTAGGCAGTAGTAAAATCTACCGATATTACCATTAGGCGGTGGTCCTAAGTGTCTTTCTGCTGCTCTGTTTCCATGTTCTTTGGCGTATCATACAACTTTTAGCTTGTATGCGATAGTATAAGTAATATAAATAGTTTTGATGAATTCGCCATGGGTGATAATTTCCAGGACTGAAAAGAGTGTGATAAATATGACAGCCTGGTGGTAAATGATACATCAACACTAGCAGATGATAGTTGGCAGTGTTGGCGCCAATCTATCTAGCCTCCGAGGCGGAACGGCTCCCACCAATACCGTAGTAAACATAACAGCGTGAGGAGTTTATTTGAATGTCTTATGGTATTCAAAATACTTGTAACAGGTAAGTACAGTACCCTCCCAAGTTTGGCCCTTGCTTTCTTCACAAGGCATAGCGCGAAACTTGAGGATCGCGAAACTCTAGTATTGAAAACACTGTAAAAATGCTTATATAGTCACCCAACAGTGAATGGGTACCGGGTGTTAGCCGGGGGTTTGTGACCCGCCTCCCGGGGTGGTCAGCCAAAACTAGAGGACAGGAGAGGAGGAAAGGAGGAGGAGAGGAGAAGACCTACGAGCTTGAGCTTGAGTTGGGAGTCACCCAGCTGATGCTGTCGGTGAAGCCTTTGGTCCGGCATTCTCCCACACACGTATTCTATTGGGAGAGAAGCAAAAGGGGGAAGCAAAACTAGGAGTTTCATTTTCCCCTCATTCCTCTCTCTGCATCACATTCATACGGGGTCCCCCCTCACTGAGGGGCCCCCTGCCTATCATTCTCTCTCATGCGTGCTCTCCAAGAATTCTCCAAGAATTATTTTACACTTTCAGCCACACGACTGTCACTCCTCCACTCAGCACACAACCCCAGCAGGTACTCCATCTGCCTATCCACACTCCTGTCTCTCATCTCTCGCCATTCTTCCACTCAGACTTCTCCTACCACTACCTCCAACATCTTTGTTCTAGCATACTCAAACCGTTCACATTACAGCATCAAGTACTCCACAGTTTCATCCACTCCTGTCTCACACATCACACACGTCTTGCTTACACCATTCTTCCATCAGTACATACGACTATTTACCTCTTTAGCGATACTTGATCTTGATATTACCGTAAGGTATAAAATCTTTCTTTGCACCGTTGAGTGGCCTAAGAACACCCACATGCTGCCCATTAACTCTACCTACGATTGTGAGTGCATCGGAGGCCACAGGGGGGCGACATGAACCTCTAATCACAAGCGTCACTATAAAAATCCTGCCTGCGCCACCACGGGCGAGGGCCAACCATCACAGCCCTCAAGTGAACCTCCGGGGCCTACCATCCCACCCCTGGAGGTCACTGCCTAACGGTGCTGTAGGCACACACACACACACACACACAAAAAAAAAAAAGAAGTTTACGAAACAGCGCGAAAGTCGGGATGGTAAGAATCTAGGACTCGCGTGAAACTCGACTAGCGTGAAACTCGGGAGGGTACTGTACTGAAGTACTGAGTACTGAGGAAGTACAGTACCCTCCCGAGTTTCGCGCTTGCTTTCTTCCCAAGGCATAGCGTGAAACTCGATCGCGAAACTCGGGTATTGAAAACCCTGTAAAAATGCTTATTTAGTCCGGTGCGAGGTGTACCTACCGTATTTTACAGCTTATAAGACTCACTTTTTTTCCCCAAAAAATATCATGAAAATGACCCAAGCCCCTGTCCACCCAGCAGTGAATGGGTACCGGGTGTTAGCCTAGGGTTTGTGACCCGCCTCCCGGGTGGTGGCTTCGGCCAACACTACGTAGAGGAGAGGAGAGGAGGAGGAAGAGGAGGGAGGAAAGGAGCTTGAGCTTGAGTTGGGAGTCACCCAGTGGATGCTGTCGGTGAAGCCTTTAGTCCGGTGTTTTCACACACACGTATTCTGTCCTACGAACGATACTTGATCTTGATCTTGATATTACAGGTGGCCTATTCTTCATAGGCCAGGCCTTTGAACCGGTGTCGCATAAAATAAGCAACACCTCAAAATAAGTAACACCTGACCGCACCCTCCCCCCGCTGATCCTTACTTATTTACCACAAAATACTCCTTTGTAAGTGATCAACAAGAACGTGTGTGGTACTGTGGTTGCTGGAGGTACTGGAAGAGGCAGGAGAGAAGAGAGGAAGGCATTGGAGGTACCGGAGAAGGGAGGAAAGCATTAGTGTAGTGCTTAGTTAGTAAGAGCAAGGCATTCAGTGATCTAGCTCTGTACACGTCTTATGTCTATGTTAGTGTGCTTTTATGTATGACAAGGCAGGTGAACTTGTGAAGGGATTATCTTGTTAAAAACTTCCATCTCTGTCTCTCTCGATTTGTCTTCTTCTTGTGACCTTTGACGCTTAGTATCGCTTCATAGGTTCTCTTCAAACTTCGTCTCCTTCGTTAACAGATTTGTCAACTCTTCCCTTGTCTATTTCACCTGAGATACTAAAACATATTAATTTGTTTTGGGTCTGAGTGAGTGATGGCGTCAGCTGATGGTTGTGTGACAGTGTTATACGACAATAACACTGTCACAATGCCTTCCTCTCTTCTCTCCTGTCTCCTCCAGTACCTCCAGAAACCATAGTACCACACACGTCATGGTTAATCACTTATAAAGGAGTATTTTGTGGTAAATAAGTAAGGAACGGCAGTGGTGTAAGGTAAGATGCTACTTATTTTGAGGCGTTACCTATCTTAAGCTCGTTACCTATCTTATGCGACACTGGCTGCTCCTGTAGTGTAGAGAAAAACACAGAACAAAAGGAAAAAAACAAAGCAAAACTACATACAAGCTATACTAAGCCTATTATAATACTATACTAAGCAGGAAGGTAGGAAGACGTGTCCCGTACGTCTCTTATGGGAAGCGGTAGCAGAGTGGTTAGCGTCTCCGAGTGACATTCTCGGTGACCCGAGTTCGATCCTTGATGAGGGCTGTAAGATCCACTTAAAATCTTTCTCTGCACCGTCGAGTGGCCTAAGAACACCCAAATGCTACCCATTAACTCTACCTTCGATTGCAAGTGCATCGGAGGACACAGGGGGCGGCATGACTCTAATCACAGGCGTCACTATAGAAATTCTGTCTGCGCCACCACGGGCGAGGGCCAACCATCACAGCCCTCAAGTGAACCTCCAGGGCCTACCATCCCACCCCTGGAGGTCACTGCCTAACGATGCTGTAGGCACACACACACACACACACCTGGATAATAGTAGATTTGGAGACGGGACAGTACGAGCATAGCTCTTTTCCTTTACGTTACAACTAGGCAACTAGGTAAATACACACAAAAAGTGTACGAAGCAGCGCGAAACTCAAGGATATAATGCGCGAAAGTCGGGATGGTAAGAATTTAGGACTCGCGCGAAACTCGAGGATCGCGAAACTTGCATAGCGTGAAACTCGGGAGGGTACTGTACTACAACATTCGAATTGGAAGACGCACGAGTTTTTTTCAGGGTATTTTTTGGGGGAAAAAGTGTCTTATAAGCCGTAAAATACTGTAGTGATAACAGCCAACCAAAACGAAAATTGGATAGAATCACAATAGAGATGGAAAAATGTATAAACCAGGTTTTTTATTTAAACTAAAAAGCAGTGCATAACTCTGCTAAACTTAGCTATAAACTGTTTTTTAGCTGTTGTATTCTATATTCTTCATATAAAAAAGTCACCATGGGGCCTAAGATTAGCGAAAACAACCAACCGAAAAGAAAATTGGATAGAATCACAATAGAGATGGAAAACAAAACAATCCGTTACAAAAACAAAGATCACAAACAATTGAAGAGGTTGAGAAATTGTTCTTGATTTGGATCAATTTGGTTTGTATGATTTGTATGTTTGATTGGTTTTATGTTTGTTTAGTTTGTTTGATGATTATGACGTTTGTATATGTTGATTTGGTAGTATGATTTATGATTACCTTATTGAATTCTGAAAAACATTGTCCCTATGAGCTTCCGTCGCAAATCACTACTTTCGGAGATGTTACTAACCCCTTCACGCCCAGATCTTTCCTTCGCTATATAAAATCGGCTGTTGTTAGCCATAAAATTACGAAGTCACTGAATATGCCAAATTAATTAGTGGACAAGGATACTACTAAACAGGTCATATCTATAAAACATTGCTGATATTCATTAAAAATTGTCTAATGGTACACAAATTACAATGAAAATTACGTTCTGGGCGTGAAGGGGTTAATAGGAAGGAGTGTATAGGAGATATGAAAATTAACTAACCAAACCCCACCTTTTGACTCACTATCCTAACCAAACCCCACCTTTTGACTCACTATCCTAACCAAACCCCACCTTTTGACTCACTATCCTAACCTAACCCCACATTTTAACCTCCTAACTAAAGCCAAATTCGCATTAAAAAGGGTCTGTGGCAAGGTCGAGGCGATGGAGGTCACAGGAGGAAAAGAGTGAGGCACACGTAAACAATTGTCTCTCTCCTCCCTATAATTAACATATCATATCTCCAAAAGTAATTATTTGCGACGGAAGCTTATAGCGAGAATGTTTCTTAGAATCCAATAAGGTAAATGGAAACCATACTCCCAATTGCATAGGAAATTCTGGTCTTAGTGTAAAGTAATACCATCTATTGGGGTCTGGAACAGATTACTTCAATTTACTTTATTCCTTATGGGAAAAATTTGTTCAGTACTTAAACAAATCGGCACTCGAACGGCCTTTTGGAACTACAGGGAGGTCCCGAAGATACGAGCAGTTGGGTTCCACCTGGCATACTCGTAAAGCAAATCTCGTATAACGAAACACATAACTAATGGTAAAATATAGGTTTGGTTCCAGGACCCCATCAATTAAAAAAAAAAAAAAAAAAAAAATTACATGTTTTTCAAGCTAAAATAAACTATAGCAAATACAACAATCACCCAGCGTCTATATTACCCACACTGTACTACCTATTCTGTAGAAAAAGCATTCTGAAAGAGAAAACTACACACAAAATAATATAACTGCACATTAATTAAACATAAAACATGCATAACAAGCAAAAAAAGACATTGTAATGTAGAGGACGCCACGTGATACAAGAGAAGGTAGTGTAGCGGTCCCAAGGTTGGGGCTGCACACCTGGTTAATTACCCCTAAAGGTTAGGCCGCGCCATATGCTTAATTATCCTTCAGGTCAAGGCTTGCTAGGGGTGACCTGACTGGAGTCAACCAAATCCCCCTTTGTCCAGCCCTGGAGTGGTAGGGAGTGCATTTTGAACTTGATCATTTTACTCACCCCAGTTTGAATGTCGTAGCATTGGATTTTCGATCTCGTATATTGAAAATAGACCCTAATTTACACATCTCGTATCATCGGATTCTCGTATACCAAATGCTCGTATAACAGGACCTCCCTGTAGTTAAGTTCGAGTACCAAGTCCCCACTGTAGTACTTCATTTTCTTCTTTCAGTCTCTCTACTTTTTCTTTATGCTTGATTCTTCCATTGATAAATCTGTAAAACACCTTAGGTTCTTCCTTACACTTTTCAACTATATCCTTCTCATATCTCTTTTCTTCCTCCCCCCTTATGCACACACATTCCTACATGGAGGTCCTACTGCCTACAGGCACTATAGGAGGGGGAAAAAAATAATACAGTTGTCCCTCGTGTTTAGCGAGTTTCAACTTGGCGAAACACAGTATTGGCGATAGGTTGGATATGGTACTAGAATCCGAATTTGGCGCTTCAAATTCACTTTTGGCGAGACGAGCGCTGACGTCTTCAAAGAAAACTTTTAAAACGCTCTTTGTTTGTTTCACTATTCATTCTTCAAAGAAAACTTTTAAAACACTCTTTGTTTCACTATTCATTCTTGAAGAAAACTTTTAAAACGCTCTTTGTTTCACTATTCATTCTTCAAAGAAAACTTTTAAAACGCTCTTTGTTTCACTATTCATTTTATCAATAATACTCAGTCCCAGCGAAAATTCCATCACCATTTTCCTGCCTCCCTTCCATCATCTCCTTCCAACTGTATATTCCTATTTCACGTTTCACTAGTTATCATCTCCGTTCTTTCCCTGTTTTGTCTGTAGTCGGCTTCCGGCAGCGGCGGTCAGCAGTCTGAGTAGGCAGGTTAAAGGTGGTGACGTTCGGTGTGAAGAGCTGACTGAGAAGTTGACGGTGGGAGTGGAAGTGAGGACACTGGAATAGGAACTGCTCAATCAACTCTGGGACGTTACTGCACCAGGGGCAGTGCGGATCTGGTGAGAGGTGCAGGCGGGCCGTGAGTGTTGTGTGGCGGCAGCCCATAGGCGGGTGAGGGAGACATCCAGGAAGCAGGATGTTTCTCTTATCCATGGGTGCAGGGAGGAGTCTGAGCGGCAATGACCCATGGTGGGGGGACGGAGGGCGTCACCTAGCGAGGTATCACAGGTGAAGCAGCAGACCCGAGATTTCAGACGTTTTACAGTGGAGAGTGGCAGCGGGAGGGGGTGATGTTTACATCTGATGGCCATCTTGGCAGCAGCAACAGCCACCTTGTTGCCCCAACTCTTGTTTTTTCTTAGTATTATGCATTACATCGGTGCCTAACTCTAAATAATTCATGGTAATAACATGTTATCTATTATCTATTGTATTTTGTATTGCTGTTAATGCTTCATGTATAATGTCTTAAATGGTTTTAAGCAGTCAAAGTACGAAAATGGAGGTCAAAAGGGTGAACTCGGGCCTCGTCAAAGACTAATGGATAATTTTCCCATTTAAAGTACTATTCGCGTTTGGCAAAGTTCACTTTAGGCGCTGGTTTGGCTAGACTAATGAAATCGCCAAACGCGAGGAACCTCTGTAATAGTAATGGACACTTCAATTCCCCATTTAGTCCAATAAATCAAGGGTTGAGTGTAATTGCTTTGCTGTTTGAAATCTGTCACCCCAAGATTCCTCTACAAACAAGCCCCAATGCCAGTGGTTTGCCCCAGCCGCTTATGACTTAATTCCACAATGTCTTTTGTTTAATTATTTTTATGTAACCAACTCTAAGCATTACGAACAGTAAATATCAAACATTATTGCTTTCGCATGCATGACATTAATTCTCCTTGTGATATTCAAGTCACCAAGATCTATGTCACTCACCTCCCTGGCTGCATGGTGTATCTGACACTCAGCACAATGTCTGGCAGCATAAATTGGTCTTGAAAGCTTAACCCGCCTATGTCTCTTGTTACAGTTGGTGCAGCGTATTGTGTTGGCTGCCTCATCCAACTTCTCCTGTAGCTGAGTGAGAAGTGAGGCAAGTTCCCCCCACGCTCCTTCTAACTGCACTTCCTCTGCCAAACGAACATCATACTCTCGTCTTCGCTCCTGTAAAATAATATTTAATCAAAAGAATTATAAGTATGTCAAAAGAAAAGAACAATAAACTTGAGTACACCAGAACTAATCATCTTAAATGCAATACTTTAGATCCACAAAACAATTCCTGCAGCAAAGTACCAACTATGAAATAAAAGTCAGAATAGAATACGTACAATGCTAAAAAGTGAAAAATCAGGCACAAATTCTCCAACTTAGCACATGATGACCAATTCATCATACTTACAAGCTCAATGCAATGTACAATTTCAGACTTACTGGTTCTCCTATTATTTCAAAAGCATGAGCCAAGATCTTGAAGGCTTCTTCTGCTCCAGGCTGCTTATTTTTATCAGGATGTACAAGGAATGCTTGCCGTTTGTAATACTTTTTTATATCTTCATCAGTGCAATCTTGAGTCACCCCCAAGATGCTGTATGGGTCTTTGCCTTTGCACGCCAAAAGACGCTTCATGGCTTCATCTCCAGTGGTAGGCAATGATATGTTGATATCCAGACCCCGTGGTAATTTCTTATCCCTCCCTGGCAATCAGAAACATGTTGATTACTGCACTTACATTATAACTCAAGCACACATATATATATAACTAGATTATAGTATAAAGGAACTGCAACTAAATAAAAAATAATACAGGGATTATGGAATCAAAACAAAATCAGCATTGATCTATTTGTGCCATGATTTCAACCTGTGCACAAAGTTTTGCAAAACATAAACGTGTTGCCATTTCCCTGTAAAATAGTATTTTTTAAAGTGTTGTCTATCTTTCTCATTAAGTTTGGATTACAAGGAATAACAACCATTGAGTAGGAAAATATGTTGCAGAATGTTATTATACACAACACTGGTTCTGTTTCTGGTGTATTTTGAAGCCTTGCACACAGGCTCACACTTTGTGTTCACATCATTCTAAATACATACCATCATATAGTAACACATGTTTATAAGTAGAGCAGAAGCTAGATTTAACGGAACTAGATTTAGAGGAATGCTCGATGCAGCAGAAATAAAAATTCCGTTGTTCCATTTTTCTATGCTAGGTATAGCAGAAAAATTCCGCTAAATGTAGCAACATTTGGAGTGGTTCTGCCAACGTCCGCCAACCCACGCGTTTGGGTAAGTTTAGGGGGCCATAAGACCACTGAAGAACCCGTTTGTGGAGGTAAGCTAAAGTTTTTACAGGATTTCATGACAGGAATTTGAAATCTATGTACAGTATCCTCGCCCTGGCCATTTATACTGTTACGGTGTCGCAGCTGCCGCGACACCGCCAACCCACCGTGAAACTCTCCACCCACTTATGCACACATCTCCTCGTAACATCCACAATCCTTGATATTTCTTCCACTGGCCTCTATGCCTTGTGTAGAGATACAATAACTTTAATTTGCTCCTTTGTTAGGTCTTTCTTGCCACCCATTATGAAAATAATGAGTTATACCAATGCGCGTCTGTTCAAATTACTCGTGGGAAGGAAGGCGATACTTTTGAAAATGCTTCGTCTATAATTGACAAGGGGCATCTGAACATTCCTCAACAGTCTTGATGGACTGCCCGTGCCTTAAACAAGCTGCCATATGTAAGATATCTCTCGGAAGTCAGTAGGCTGCCATAGAGTACATTTTCTGAATTCCCGTATGGAAGCGCTGTGTTATGATGTCGCGAACAATACTTTGGCGCGCTGTGTATATGATGGATATTGGTCATGAGACCAATTTGTATTGTGCTGCTGGCAAAAGAATAGAAATATCATTGTTCAAAATATAAATCAAAATCACAATAAACACATCTAATAGGGGCAGTGGCCATGTGGTTAGCCCATGGAAGTGGTGAGCTCGGGTGGTCCTGATTTTATCCCACCGGGAGCAACTCTTTCTGTAATCGTAGAGTGGCTGAGAATGCTGCCCATCAACCGTACCTTCGACATAAGCGTTTGTCATGGGACACAGGGGTGACGGGGAGGCATGAGCTTTTAATCATCACAGACATCACTATACAAATTCTTTAACCCCTTTATTACAGACTCTTCACTGCCCCTGCGCACCTAAACATAAACCCTAAACCGAATATGTATATACGTATGTGAATAGCCCTGTGTATTGTTGGTGTAGCTATGAATTACGAGAGAAATTCACCAGTCCCTCAGCCGAAATTTTAAATGAATTACAATGGGTATTCATCCCTGCCTGCACCAACATAGGCAAGGACCTACCATCAGAGCCCACAAATGAAAATATCTTTGCAAGTGCTGTAGCCTTGAACATGATATAAAAAAAGTTCTCTTGGAGATTGATGGGTCTCAGGATCAGGATGTGGTATCACCAAGAAGAAACAAGACTAATGGGTCAAGGAATGGCTTGAAAGTAGCATATTACATATACGCTGGCAGCGTAGAAGGTGAATGGGCATATAACACAACTACTGACTTTTCAAGTTAAAACGGGCTTATGACTATATTATGCATACTCGCTTTTTCGCTATTCAAGATGAACCTCAAATCCTGCAAATGTCAAAGGTTTCAGTTATTTTTTTAGCTTTACAGCATTTGGAAATGTGGAGCGATAGTGATTGTCAACTGTACAAATGTAATAATGAATGTCTATTTATTTAACACTCTTACACGAATATTACATGATAATATCTTGCATGAAGAGTTATTATTGCAAAGTTAACACTTTGCAGTGTCATTAGAGATAATCTCTAAATAATCCCAAACCACGTAACTGATGTGACTGGACGACATTGCGCAGTAGGCTGCTGCAATACTGTTCTATTTCAAAGAAAGTTGACTGTGCTCGTGGGTGCCAGAGAAAAGCTCATATATTCTTACTGCAGTATGGCACACGAGGCAATGAGTTGAGTTCAGTAACAGTGACCTTGAGAGTAGCGGCTGCCACTCTGTTGAAGGGTGGAGGCTGAAGGTAGTGTCAGAAGAGCAGAGCTGGGCGGTCCGCAATTTTGGTCCGCACCTCCACAACTTGCGGAACCGCCATTTGGTTGTGGACCGTTAGTTGCGGAACCCGTTGCTCAAAAAGTTGCAGACCTAGGGTTGCGGACCACTCAAAATTAAGGTCCGCTACCGCTACTTAAAAAAAAAGACGAAGACGACTGTAGCCGCAGGCAAAGCAGCTATAACATAGATTGAAGCGGCTAATCTTAGTAATCTATGAAAAAAAGAGGTAGGAGGATGAGGTGCCAGACCCAGACAATTAGTGTAGCAGAGCAGTTTTTGGCCTTTTATTGGAATTTTTTGGTGTTTTGTCATTATATAATATAAAATAATAAATATTGCCTAATTATTAAGCCTTTTTTTATTTTTTTTATTAATATTTATTAAATGAATAGGTAGTTATTAAGTTATTGTGGACTTGTAAACAAAAAACTGGGTTGCGGACCTAGTTCCGCTACTGGTGCGGACCTTTGAAATAGGTGCGGAGGTGCGGAACTACAGTTGCGGAACCTCAAAATCCCAAAAGTTGCGGAGGTGCGGAATGCGGAACCCCCGCCTAAAGGTTACAGAGGTACGGGGTGTGGAACCTGAAAAAAAGGTGCAGTGCCCAGCTTTGCAGAAGGACAATGGCTTTGGCTACCACTACGCCTCCTCATCCCATTTATTTAACTAACGCTCGGCTAAACTATTAATTTACTTATATGTTTGCTTGTGTAATATTATGTTCACTTGTTATATTTTTTCTTATTCTTGTAAGGTTATTGATTTGGGCAAAATATTCGCATATTCGCAAACAACTACGAGTGGGAGTGCGAATGCGAATAATAAAAAAACATGCGAATATTTGCAATTGCGAATGCGAATATTCGCTCCATCACTAATACATACCAGTATTAAATCTTTAAAATAATTAAAAGTTACTTCTATTTCATAGGTAAAAACCAAGGCAGTCCCAGGGGTTAGCCTACCATCATCCATGTCAACAACTTACTGTGTGTAAATCACAGGATTTAAGATTCACATTTTATATCTAAGATTACTCCTTATTTTTGGAAAATTTTCGAAGGTTAAACGATTATAAGATTATTATATAAGATTACAAGGTAATCTTATATAATGACATGTACGGTACTCATGTGGATGGCTATATATCATCTATGTTGGAAATACATGACTTCCAGAAGACTAATGAGCTTAGTTTCATGTGTTTCATAAAGACAAAATTGAGCAAGGATGTTGAAGTTCACGTGGAAGATGGAACATATGGTTTGTGGAGAAGGAACCAGGCTAACAAAGCAAAAGTAGTACACTCAAACCTCGGTTTTCGAACTTAATTCATTCCCAAAAGTTGTTCTAAAACCGAATTGTTCTAAAACCGAAATACATTTTTCCATAAGAAACAATATAAAATGGATTAATCCGTTCCTGACCCCCAAAATTAAGACCTTTTTCTACAAAAATGAAAATTAAACTAACCTAACCCCCCCATTTTGACTCGCTCACTAACCTAACCTAGCCTAATCCCACGCTTTAACCTCCTAACTAAAGCCAAATCAGCATTAAATAAGTGTCCGCGGTAAGGGAAGACAGAGGCGATGCAGGTCACAAGAGGAAGAAGAGTGAGGCACTCATAAACACTTGTCTCTCTCCTCCCTATAAACAACATGTCATTATCTCCATAAGTAATGATAACCTAACCCTCCCTTTTGACTCACTCACTAACCTAACCTAACCTAACCTAACCTAACCTAATCCCACGCTTTAACCTCCTAACTAAAGCCAAATCTGCTTTAAATAAGTGTCCGCGGTAAGGGAAGAACAGTGGCGATGCAGGTCACAAGAGGAAGAAGAGTGAGGCGCTCATAAACACTTGTCTCTCTCCTCCCTATGAACAACATGTCATTATCTCCATAAGTAATGATAACCTAACCCTCCCTTTTGATTCACTCACTAACCTAACCTAACCTAACCTAATCCCACGCTTTAACCTCCTAACTAAAGCCAAATCTGCATTAAATAAGTGTCCGCGGTAAGGGAAGACAGAGGCGATGCAGGTCACAAGAGGAAGAAGAGTGAGGCACTCATAAACACTTGTCTCTCGCCTCCCTATGAACAACATGTCATTATCTCCAGAAGTAATGATAACCTAACCCTCCCTTTTGACTCACTCACTCACTCACTAACCTAACCTAACCTAACCTAATCCCACGCTTTAACCTCCTAACTAAAGCCAAATCTGCTTTAAATAAGTGTCCGCGGTAAGGGAAGAACAGTGGCGATGCAGGTCACAAGAGGAAGAAGAGTGAGGCACTCGTAAACACTTGTCTCTCTCCTCCCTATGAACAACATGTCATTATCTCCAGAAGTAATGATTTGAGACGGAAGCCCATAGAGAGAATGTTTCCTAGAATCCAATAAGGTAAACAGAAACCAAACTCCCAATTGTGTACCGTAGATAACACTTTAGTCGCCAGCTGCCAAATATTACGAATTATAGCATCACTACTGCTGTGTATGTGCCACTGAAGATGATACACAGTAGTTTGTATCATGACTGTATAATCTACTCTGTTTCAGTATTGTTTTATGCTTTGTATCTGCAAGTATATAAGGTTTCAAATTTCGCTACGTACTCTTTTTTTTCGGGCGACGACGACAGCGGAAGGACACTCAGAACATACCTTAGTGTTGGTCGCCACTCTGGTGATATTTTTGTAATTTGTTCATTTATAGCCATAATATGACACAGATGAAGACACAAAATGACCCAGACTCTCCAGATAGCCCCTTCTAACCTTCCTGAAATCATGGATGTAGAAATGTAAGTATTAACGCCACCACACGTCTGTACATCGAAACAAAATTTGTCCTGGCGACTTTAGTGTTATCTTCGGTAGGGAGTTTCGGTCCAAGTATAAAATAATACCGAAATAATGCACAACACAAGAAAAATCGTCAAAATTAAAGAACAGTTCGTAGCGGGTGTTTATTAAGTGAGGGTCGCGGCGTGATTGACGCCAGTGACGCGCACAGTTGCCGAGTAGCTTGTTCGGCAACAGAGTTATCGTACGGCAACCGGTGCAATTATGAGTTTGATATTCTGTTCGTGAACAGATTTGTTCGAAAAGGGAGACGTTCGAAAACCGAGGTTTGAGTGTATTGATAGCAGTAAATAAAACATTACAAGAGGTTAAAATTAAGCTGGGAGACAGAATGGCTGAGAGTCAACTTTGAGATTAGAAACTAGAGGAGACGGAGATATTGTTGTAGCATATGGCCCTGAAAACATGAACATGGAAGGAGAATAAATATCAGGTGCCGACTGATAAAGCTAGGCACCTAAAGAAAGTGATAGAAAGTACTTTTGATAGGTGATTATGATTCCTTGGCCTACAGGTGCTATAAGCTCTGATATGGAGAAAAAATAGGTACTCATCTGAGTCACCAACTTCAAGCAAATCCAGAGGTAACTTGATTATTCTTTCTACAGTGTACCAAATGGATTGGTAGACCTGCCTGCTGACAGGCAATCAGTTGCAGTTTGCTTTATATATAATTCCCTTTTGTACATGTCCCCCCATGCCAGGCAGTCATGTAATTCCTAAACTTAAGCAAATTATCAGGTAATAAACTATAAGGATAATAAAAGTACAAATTACGAAACTCACCTGGCAATTTCTTTTCCTCTCTCTCTCTCTTGGAAAAAAGACCAGTGAGCCTGGTCCAGTAGTGTTGGAGGGTGAGGCCAGCAACACTCCAGTACTCCAATAACCGTGCCCATGTCACTACCAAAAGATGCAAGAATAGGCGAGAGCTCATCACCACAACATCCACAGTCAGGGTACCAAGCCACACCATCACGCGTACTGCTAACGCCATCCACTGCATTGCCATGGCCCATCCTTGTGTTATAAGCTCTGTACAGTGAAAGAAAGCAGTACATTAACATCCAAAGATACTTGTAATGGAAATATTATCAATGACTATAGATTTTCCAATTGCAGTATCTAAACAGGTAAGTATCTAGGGGTGTCTAGCTCAGCAGAACGAGAGACTCTTGTACAAGAAGGGCATATGTCCAGGAGTCCGGACCTCGCTACCAGATGCACAATCTATTCATCAGTAGTTTTTCAAACTTTTGACAAAATCAGAATTTTGCAGATTTTGTAACTCTTCACACAGACTTTTGAACATTCCACATTAAATGGTGTTGGTTTTACTCCCAAATTCGACCTCCCTGGAGTCAAACTCATTGAAATCAGACAGACATAGAACAGATCAAGCACTCTCAGTCCATAAAGGCATTCCCTTACTTGTGTTTATATAACTGGTTTATGGGATTCAAAAATTACTCTAAAGGAATGAGTCTCTCTTTACAATAGAATAAAGAATACTTTACACCACGCTGCAAAAGAAGACACTTGTTCATTGCAGCTATAACCCAATAGTACTCAGAGTTAGTTTTACTAGCCAAAAATAGTATAGCTCAACATTTCTTGCTATCCCCTTCACCACTAGCTTCACTCTTATGCTTCTGAGACATGTTTGGGTGATTAAGTATATCTGAAAAATTACCACAAAAAACTCTTTGACGCCACAGAATACAAGTGTTGTTTGGTCCTTTCTGTAATTTATTTAGAAATAGAACTTACGAACAGATTTGTTCATATCTGTTGTAATGATGATGATTTATTTTTCTTCTTTTAAAAGGTCTTCTCCCAAACATTTGCAGTGACACAAACACTCTGATCACTCCAAAAATATACTCAATACAATTTGCAAATCTTAACCATATGAAAAAATTTAATGAAAATAAATTAATTTTCCTGTTATAAATTCTACAAAAAATCAATGTTTTAAAAAATCAGGGTATTATTTTACTTTTTAACTAT
Source organism: Chionoecetes opilio (assembly GCA_016584305.1). Lineage (NCBI taxonomy): Eukaryota > Metazoa > Arthropoda > Malacostraca > Decapoda > Majidae > Chionoecetes > Chionoecetes opilio. The sequence goes on from JACEEZ010021023.1 coordinate 166,301, forward strand.
AATACTCTACACAATTTGGAGTATGTTTGTGTATACCTTAATGGATTCAAAGAAACTTTCTCTCACTGAGATTCAGTCATAAATCAATACTTTCGGAGATGTAAAATGATTTTTGCAGGAATTAAGAGTATGTTGTGTTTACTTCTGCCATACTCTTCTTATTATTGTGACCTGCATCGCTTTTGACACAAACACTTTTAAGAGGGGTTGATTTAGGTTAGGTTAAAATGTAGGGCAAGGTTTAGATGAGGTTTACGAGGTTATAAAGTGGGGTTAGGTTAGGTTAGGAGGTTCAAACCTATAAAAAACCTTCCTACAAAAATATTTTTTCTCTTGAAGTACTGATTTACGATACAAATTCAGCGAGAAAAATAAAGTTTTTTCAGAATTCATTGATGAAAACAGAAATTATACTCTTTATTATACAGAGCATTATAGTTCAGTAAAAATGTAACCAAATTTTACAATATGTAAGTGGCAAATTCTACGAAAGTTATAAAAAAAAAAAAATAATAATAAAAAAAAAAAAAAAAAATACATTCGTGCCTCTTGCGCCTGTAGGCAGTGACCTACAAGGCTCGGATGATAGGCTCTGGAGGTTCACTCAAGGACTGTGATGGTTGGCCCTCGCCCGTGGTGGCGCAGGCAGGATTTTTATAGTGACGCCTGTGATTAGAGGCTCATATCGCCCCCGTGTCTACCGATGCACTTACAATCGAAAGAGTTAATAGGTAGCATGTGGGTGTTCTTAGGCCACTCGACAGTTGCAGAAAGATCTTATGTGGATATTCGCCCTCATCGGGGATCGAACTTGGGTCACCGAGCACGCCAATCGAAGACATTAACTACTCTGCTACCGCCTCCCCAAACACACACCCTGCAATTTTTTTGCATAATCTCCTTTTGCTTACACTCCTCTTATTGGATTTTGCTCATTAAACTTGTTTTTTTGTATTACCCTGTGGTATCGAAACATTTCTTTTTCTTCCAATCTTCACAATACAGTAGTACCTCGCATATACTAGAGAACTGTAACTCGTAAATGCCAGTGGTCGCTGGCAGTTTTAACTCAAAGGTTGGTCTGCTGTGTTTTGTCTCCGCGACTCGCATTTTCGTAAATCAATTTCGCGATAAATATCGATAAATATTGATGCACCGCATCTGAATACCAAAAAAATATAGTTCTTTTGTTGTTCTACTAATTGTATGGATGAAATGCATTACGATTGAACGTTGTAAGATAGCAACTTAATGCAAATTACTCGCCTCGAGTATCAAAGCTTAATATATTTTTTACATGTATATTGTAGCATGTTTTATTGGGGGCAATGTTCACACTTTTTCTAAGACAGTACTGCTGCATCTGGCAAATGCTTGTCAAAATACAATAAGCAATGCTTTGAAAAAAAGAATATAGAATGCCGAAATAGTTCTGTGATGAAAAGCGACCGAAGTCTGTGACGCCGAATCCTTTCAAACTACCACAACAATATCAGCAGGTGACGCCTTAGCAGGAAGAATATACTTGCTTCAGCATAATATAAAGCCACTTTACACATGTGCTGTTTCTGACTGCACTTCTTTACGAAAGAAGGACCCAGCTGTTAAATGATTTTACTTGCTAAAGGTTTTAGGGCTGCGACCAAGTAGGTTATGTATGTGGAGACGGCATGCCGCGCATTGCGGCGGGTGAAGCCGCTAGCTCCGCATTGGGGCAGGGAGATTGACTCAAAACATTGCGACTTCACGCGGTCACTCATTGCACTTCCAGGCTTTCTATCTAATTGATGCACAAAAATAACAGGAAAATATGACTGCCTAGGTATAGTTAACTTCTAGACATTCGTTATTGACTATATAATATCATAGAGCAACATTTCCATCGCCTCCTTCGCTATAACCTCTTTGGTTAAATTGGTTATATACATGTTTTACAGAATCAGGCTTCTATACAATATACATATACAATGTCTTCAAAACAAGGCGGCGGACGGCGCAATTACCGGTCTACTCGCAAACTTCCCCCGCCTACTTTCCAAAAAAAAAAAAAAAGTCACCATGTACCATAAATATTGTATGAAAGGAGTGAATTTGACCCGAAATACAGCCAGAATGCATATTTTAACACCTTCAAAGGCGTGGGCTTGAGAGGACCTAGGCGGCCCACGGACCCCCGGCCTATCAAGCAGCGCCTCGCTTCGCTCGGCTTTCAATCAATCTCCACCTCCTACTTTCTTCATTCCAATTCCTACTTTAAAAGAAAATGAAAACACTGCATATAGAAGAAAATCGTTCTTAGTATTATACTTGTGTGTTTTAAGTGCAGTGGAATAAGCCCATATTTTTTTCAAGTAGACCAACTTTTCATCAACCTGTGAGTTAAAACTGCTAGCGACAACTGGCATTTACAAGTTACAGTTCTCTGGTATTTAGACCCTCATTATTCGGACCTCCTCCTCTTTTTTTTTAGAAGCCTTTTGAGAGGCTTGTAAGGTTGGTAATGGCACTGTATGAAGGATCGAGATCAAAAGTGAGAGTAGCTGTAGGAACATCGGAAGCCTTTGAGATAGGTGTGGGGGTGCATCAAGGCTCAGTTCTCAGTCCTCTTTTGTTTGTGGTAGTGATGGAATGGCCACAAAGGAATGCAGAACTGGAGATCCATGGGAGCTACTATATGCAAAATGATTTAGTCTTGACAGCTGAGACAAAGGAGGTAAGTTGAGAGGAGATTTATATATTGGAAGTAAGCAATGGAGAGAAGAGGTTTGAAGGTGAATATGTCCCAGACAAGATGATGGTAACAGGCAAGAAAATAGAGCAAAATATACAAGTGGGAAGGTTTCCCTGTGGAGTGTGTGCAGTAGTGGAGTAGGAGAAAACTCGTATTCGATGCAAGAAATGTGACAAGTGGTGCCATAAAAGATGTTCGGGACTAGGAAACCTGATTGGGGTGGTAAATTTCTGCTGTCTAGTGTATAAGAAGAATCAACAGAGGGGGCCCGGCAGAAGAGGAATAGGCAGAAACTTTATAAGTGAATGGTGATGTAATAGAACAAGTGAAACAGTTTTGTTATCTTGGTGACATGTTCGATAGCGAGGGTGGAGTGGAGAGAGCAGTAAGAAAACGAGTAACAACTACATGGATGAAGTGGTGGAGAGAGATAGCGGGGCTGCTGATAAACAAGAATATTCCACTGAGAAACGGAGGAAGAGTATTTAAAGCATGTATAAGATCAGTTTTGCTGTAGGTTCTGAGACATGGGCTTTCACGAAGAAGTTGGAGGATGTGTTGGTTGGGTGTGATAGGAGAATGTTGAGATATATGGCTGGGATCACATGGAGAGACGAAGTGTCCAGTGAAGAGGTGGCAAGAAAATGTGGATTGAAGGAGCTGAGTTCAGTGCTGAGAGTAAGGCGATTGAGGTGGTTTGGGCACATGAAGAGGAGAGAAAGTGGTGAGGCATTGGGGAGAGCTGTTAAGAGTGGAAGTTCCAGGTCGCCGTCCACCGGGCAGGCCAAGGAAGACATGGAGGCAGTGTGTTGAAGAGGATCTGGCAGCATTGGGCATTGAAGAAGTTGAGGCAACGGATAGAGATAGTTGGAAGCGTATCACCGGCCGTCTAACCTCATAGAAATTATGGGAAAAACCGACGTTAACTCTGATGACAGTGCTGATAAGTCTGCAGGACTTACAGTAATGCAGTGTATTCTTTTTTTGAGTGCTATCCCATTTATGCAGGATGACCACATATGATGATAAAATACATATTACTTACCAGAGTGTGTCAACGAGGTGTCTCTTTTCCGTTTTGGGGGGCGTCTGGACAAACCATTGCGGTCACCCCTGCCATTAACAGATGCCTTTCCTCGTCCCCCTGTACGATTTGCAGTGCTGGCAGCTGGCCCAGAAGCATCTGAGAAAAGAGAGAGAGAGAGAGAGAGAGAGAGAGAGAGAGAGAGGGAGAGGGAGGGGGGGAGAGAGAGAGAGAGGGGAGAGGAGGAGGGAGGGAGGGAGGAGAGGGGAGAGGGAGGAGGAGAGGGAGAGAGAGAGAGAGAGAGGAGAGAGAGAGAGAGAGAGAGAGAGAAGAGAGAGAGAGAGAGAGAGAGAGGAAGAGAGAGAGAGAGAGAGGAGAAGAGAGAGGGGGGAAATAGAGAGAAAAGGGGAGAGAGAGAGAAGGAGGAAAGAGGAGAGGAGAGAGAGAGGGAGAAGAGGGGAAGAGAGAGAGAGGAGAGAGAGAGAGAGAGAGAGAGAGAAGAGATGAGAGAGAGAGGGGAGGAGGAGAGATGGGAGGAGAGGGAGGAGAGAGGAGAGAGGAGAGAGAGAGAGGAGAGAGAGAGAGAGAGAGAGGAGAGAAGAGAGAGAGAGAGAGAGAGAGAGAGGAGAGATAGAGAGATAGAGAGAGAGAGAGAGAGAGAGAGAGAGAGAGAGAGAGAGACGAACAGATGAGATTAAAATATGTAATAAAGGACGAGTGTATTAACCTAGTTGTATCTACCTAGTTGTGAGACGCACATAGGATACTCCTTATCCAGATATTAAAAAGCCAAAAATATCCAAAATGCAGATAATTTTGAGACTGGCCACTTTCGCAAGTGGCAGGCTTCATAGTGCTTTGTTGCACAGCTATTTTGAATACCTTTTCTTAACAACTGCTAACAATCTTTAAGCTAGATACCAAGTCACACAAACAACTAAAACATTTAACAAAAAAACAAAAATTATAAATAAAAAAATTGAAATGATCCGTAACTCCGACTAAACAAATTTTGTCTTATGGAGGGTTAACTTTGTGTATTTACCTAGTTGTGTTTTACAGGGCCTGAGGTACACTCGTGTGGTCCCGTCTCCATATCTACATTTATCCAGTCTTTCTTTCAATTGTTGCACATTATGTGCCGTTATCACCTCCTCATTTAGTTCATTCCAAACTTCTACATTTTTATGAGGGAAGCTGTACTTTTTATGTTATTCAGGCATCTCCCTTTTCCAAATTTTTTTGTATGTCCTCTTGTGTATCGACCTTCTCTTTGTTTCCGAGTCGTAGTCTCTCATTGTCTGTTTCTTCCATCTTAGTTATCAGTTTAAAAATTGTTATTAAGTCTCCTCTTTCTCTTCTCTGCTCAAGTGTTGGTAACATTATTTTCTTCAACCTTTCCGCATAAGAAGGTTCTTCTAGCTCTGGTACCATCTCTGTTGCAATTCTCGTATCCTCTCCAACTTTTTCACATATTTCTTTTCATATGGGGACCCAAAGACTACTGTATACTGGACTTGTTTCTGGAATCCACCCATGACCAGTGGAGGCTGATCAGCAAGGTAAACAATTGTTCCATGAATACAGTAGACTAGTTTATCAGTACAAATGATATACTATTATCTTCGTAAATGTTTGTTCTATAATATTATCAAATAAAAAACAGTAAAACACAAAAGAAATGCCATTATGAGACTGAAGAAATATGCATGAAGTTAATATTCACTTAAAAACTCTTCGCCATTTAATATTTTGCGAGACAACTTGTAACATGGAGCATATCAATAGCAGCGAAATTTATTAGCTTTCCATTGATATATTTTGTTTACTGATAAATGAGTTAACACCATGCATAAATTTGCGTTAACTATATAAATAACATCATCAATTGGGAAAAATTACCCGACAGACGTCGCCCTGCCACAGCCTGTGAACCTGCACTATACACGTCCACCCAAGAAGCTAGAATTGTACGGAACAACGACTGTTATTTCTAATTATAAATTTATAATTATTCATCAGATTATTCAAGGAATACAATAACTTTTCTAAAGTTTTCGAAAAAGAATGCGAATATATTGATTTCTAATAACAATTACCGTATTTTACGGCTTGTAAGATGAATCAGGGTGCATCTTGGAAGATGCACCCTGGTTTTGGAAAGAAATTTCAAAGAAAATAATAAAAAAAAACAGACTACCAAAACATTTTCATTTCAATGTCATTTTCACACAAGAACACACTCACTATTCATTATCTTCATTCAGCACTGCTCATCAGCCATTTATATTTAATAGCTTGTATGCGATATTATAAATAAATAGTTTTGATGAATTTGCCATGGGTGATAATTTCCAGGACTGAAAAAAGCTTGTGATTCATGTGACAGCCTGGTGGTAAATGACACATGTTGGCTGGCTGAACATGTACACGCAGGTCGGATGGCGGGAGTGAAAAAACAAAGCCGACCGCGGCGGAGCGCAGCTGCATGCCTGGCGTACCAATCAGTCTGTCTTTGTCGTCCTGAGTGTAAACACCTCCTCTCACGTCCTCCCGTCCCACACTAGGTTGCCTGCCTCCTGTGCCTCACCACGTATTGTTTTAATTTTCCTGTATGCGTGTAGTATTTGTGATGGCTGCATGTACACGAGTATACAAACTGTCATTACATCTAATGTAACAAAGTTCCTTATACACGGAATGGCTGTTGGCACCAATCTGCCGAGGCGGAACGGCGTGAGGACAGATTAGTTGATTTGAATGTCTTATGGTATTCAAAATAATTGTAACAGGTAAGTACTGAGGTTACATCATATAAGAGGCTGAATTGAATAGCTACCTAAGCTAACCTCCTACAACATTCGTCTTGGAAGACGCATGAGTATTTTTCAGGGTATTTTTTTAGGGGAAAAAGTGCATCTTGTAAGCCGTAAAAGACGGTAATCAAATACGAATACGAATACACCCAAATACTACATTCGAATGTATTCCAATACGAATACTGAATACAAATACTCCATACCTGGTATGTGTGTGTGTGTATTTACCTAGTTGTGATATACAGGAAATGGGTTACACTCGTCTCCTTGTCTCATTTGGTCAATCTTATCTTTAAAACACGGTGGACCCTCCCATTGGGCAGCTTCACACCACTGGATTACGGGCAGTGGATGCTGATCCTCCCATTGACAAAATCGCACCCTCTCTTGACGAAGTCAGAGAGGCTGTAGTAAAATTGAGGAGTGGAAAGGCAGCTGGAGTTTGTAATATCAGTGCGGACCACCTCAAAGCTGGGGGTGAAGCCATGATCTGCGGGTTGCATGCTGTCCTGACTGCCGTATGGCAATCGGGTACCATTCCTCCTGACTGGAAAGGGGGGCTAGTCTTCCCTATCTGGAAAGGGAAAGGGCTGTCAAGACTGCAATTACGATGGTATAATACTGCTCAGCGTGCCAGGCAAGGTGCTTGCCCATCTATTGCTGACACGGATCTGCAGGCATCTGCTGAAGCATCAGAAACCTCAGCAGTCTGGGTTCACGCCTGGTAAGTCAACAACGGACCATATCCTAACGCTTCGTGTCCTGGTGGAATGCCGACGTGAGTTTTGACAAGGGATGCTTGCAGCTTATGTTGATCTCAAGAAGGTGTTTGACTCATTACATCGTCAGTCACTCTGGAATCTTTATGCGACTTCGCGGGATTCCTGCAAGGACTATTGGTTTGATGACTGGCCTGTTTCTATGGGACTGAGTGTTGTAAAGTATGGGGGAGGTGTATCAAGCTTTTTTCCTGTGAATACAGAAGTGAGGCAAGGGTGCGTCCTTGCCCCATCACTTTTCAACACTTGTATAGACTGGGTATTGGGCAAAGTTGTAGATCAAAGTGATTGACGAGCATCCCTCGGCAACACCAATATCACTGATCTTGTTTTTGCAATGATGCAGAAATCTTTGCCGAGTCGCTGGAGGTCCTGGTGATGGCTCTCAAGGCGCTACACGAGGAGGCAAAGCCTTTGGGACTTGAGGTCTTCTGGCTCAAGACCAAGGTCCAGGTGTTTGGAGGCATACTAGATGAAACAATACAGTCTGTTCATGCTTGCAGGGAGGACATTGAGATCTTAGAAAATGTTACATACCTTGATAGCGCAGTCCATAATGACGGCGGATCACATCAAGAAGTCTTACGGTGTATTGGCATAGCCCACGGTGATATGGACTCGCTCAGCACGAGTTTTTGGCGTTGTCGTTTGTGCAGAACGACAAACATCCGGATCTTCAAGTCGCTGTGATCCCTGTCTTACTCTATGGATGTGAGACATGGACACTAAATAGCGACTTGAAGAGGCGAATCGATGCCTTTGGTAATAAGTGTCTTCGCAGAACCATGGGGTATCACTGGGATGATTAAGTGTCAAATCAGCGATTGCAACGTGAGACTGAATTGAGGCCTATTACCTGCATAGTACGTCAGCGCCAATTTCGGATATATGGGCATGTGGCACGCTACTTTAAAACCGATCCTTCCCATCGGGTTTTATCTGTAAGAGACAATCTGGCGTGGAGGAGGCCAAGGGGGCGCCCACAAGTTTCGTGGCTGGGGCAAGTTGATGTTTCCTGTCGAGAGTTGCTAGGTATGGGAAAAGAGCCTGCATGGGGACTCACGCGTGGTGACCCCCGGGAGTGGCGTCATCGGGTTAGCCAGGCGACGCGTCCCCCAGTGTATGCCCTCAATGATTCATTGATTGATATCTTTTAAAACGAATACTTTTGGCATCTATAATTTCACTGTCCAGGCTGTTCCACATATCAATGCAACGATAGGGAAAACTGTACTTCTTAATGTTCTTAGAGCACCTTGTCTTCTCAAGTTTCTTCGTATGACCTCTTGTGGCTCCTACGTCCCATACATACATGTTCTCTTTGTCATTTCTCTCCATTCCTGACATAGCTCTATACATTGCTATCAAGTCTCCACTTTTTCTTCCTTCTTCAAATAGTGGCAACCCCAATTTCTTCAGCTCTCCTCATAAGTCAGGACTGACAGGTTGGGAACAATCTTTGTGGCTGCCCTCTGTATTCTTTCTACCTTCTATACATCCTTCCTCTTGTGTGCAGACCAAACTACTGTGGCGTACTCCAGTCGAGTGTATCATGTCCACAATCAACTTCTTCATCATGTCCTCGTCCATATAGACAATTGGCATTCTGATGTTTGTTAAAAGATTATATTCTTGTGGTTTAGTTGTTTTGAATGAACATTCAACATACCTATACAAAGAAAAAGTGAGTCTGGCCGATTACTTTAAGCTTTACATATCCTGTTATTATATCTTTCCACTTCCATTACATTTTCTGCCAACTCATATCTAATCAGAATACCTACTCCACTGAGTCCAGTGTCATCCCCGCTGTACCAAAACTTTTACTTTTCCTGATCGCTTCAGTGTTGTACATCCTAGTCCTTTATACCTAACCTCCTGTATGCAACATACATCTACTCTTCTTCTCGCCAACATCTCCACAACTTCTCTACTCCTACGTCGCATTGTTCCATCATTTACTGTTCCGATCTTCACCGTACCTGGGGATTCTAAACACCCTCTGCTCTGCTGCCAGGGACTGAGGGTCATTTGACTATTGTCGGCATTCATTCAAAATTGCGGCATGATTTTTACGCCTCAGATGCCCTTTCTTACAGGCAACCCGTTTTCCGTTCAGCACCTAGGTGGATTGCCTACCATGGCTAACGAGCCCCACCTTTCCGAGTGAAAACTATGATACTTGATAATTAACAATCTTGACGAAACATAGTTCATCGCAAAGCTTATATCTTATTACACTCATTAAGTATTGTTTATAAATGGGATTAGGCAAATAGTAAGACATCTTATATTAGTGCATTGTATCATCCTGCTATCCGTGAGAATGGAAGACAGCTAAGCAATATGGAAAAAGGATACCCATCAGTAGTCAACGTCATGGTCCATCAGCAGGCCTCAAAACTCATGACCTCACCTAGTGACTGGGTGAGAGACGGCCAGAACCAGAAGAAAAAGATCTACAGAGGACGAGCACAATTCACTGGGCAGCTACCGTGGCACGACTGGCACCATCTCCCCCGAAAAACTACACTGGTTGGTCAACACTACTTGTGTAATCTTCTTACTATGCCCAAAGGAAAGAGAATAAACTTGTACAATACTGTACATCAATTTTAACGGAGCCTAAGAGAGAATACTAATCTTCAACAAACCAACAACATATATTGGTACTGGCAGTTGTAAACGCACACTCCACGGCCAAACTTATATACCTTCAAACCATATGCTTTGACCTACTTGTACTTACAGAAAACACTTGAAATCAAATTAATGACATACAGTAAACCCTCTCGAATTTGAACTAATTCGACCTGGGTCGAATTAGCCGAAAGTTTGAGTTATGTGATGGTTACCTCTAGCCCCTCCATACAATAAGAACTCACTCAAACATGCCAAAACACCACAGATTGTATTACTTGTACTCACAAAAACCATCGTATCTATACAATTATTATCGTATATCTGGTCATGCTGGGCAGTCGCGGCATGCATCGCATGGGAGAGGTCGGACTCGCACTAGTAAGGCCTGAATAATTCAAACTTCTGTTCAAATTATGAAAAGTTGTTGAAAAATTCAAACTGGCCTGAAACAGGTCAAACTATACAAAGTTTGAATTATACGGGTTCAAATTAGAGAGGGTTTACTGTATGTCTATACCTACATATAGAAATGACCAAAACAAAAATGAGAAAAAAATTCAGAAGACAGATGCTAGGCTACCTCGTCAGTAGTAAACAAAACATACATAGAACAAAAGCACCTTCAGCTTACCTTGTGTTTTCTTGTCTTCTTTGGACATGGCTGGAGTTTTAATCTTGCTGCCATCACTGCGTTCACTTTCATTGTTATTATAATTACTATTATTATTGTTGTTGATTGCATTAGTGACAAAGGCAGAAATGGGAGAGTTGCGGTTAGGGCTATTTGTGGTGGGGTTTGTGGCAACACCACCTCCAGAGACTGTCACTGGAGATGTGGGAGATGGAGATGAGGGATTGCTGGCATTCAGAATGTTGTTGATGTAGGAAGTTCGTCTGAAAAATTAAAGCAAAATCAGCCATCAATACAGTGCAGACACATACGGGACCATACGGGTGTAGCTAGCTCAGGCCCTGTAAAATACAACTAGGTAAATACATCATAGAATCTAAATGTATAAAAGAATTAATAATAAAATATTTCCATAGAATGTTTGTACATATACATATTCCCTCTCTCTCTCTCTCCTATATAGTGGGTGTGTTCTTAAAATTAAAATGTATATCTCGATAAGAAAAACATCCGATCACAGATACAGTTTTGTAGACCCAAAACAATGGTAATTTACTTATAATTCATCAAACTTGGCCAACACAGAGTTAATGAAAGATAAGAATGTAGTGCATGGTGATCAGCAGCACTGAGTGACACTTAGATATACTTCTCCAAGGTCCCATGAAGCACCACCAGTCTGGGTGCTTATCTTACCGAGGTTATCTTACAACTGGTCGTCTAGGCACACTAGCATGCTTCACAACTTATCAGGATGAGTATTCTTATCACAGGTTGTGAATCATTCGCATATTTTACTGAAGATCTTGCCTTTGAAGACAAGTGTTATTATATACAATAAAAGTATAGGAATTGTCATTTTATGGTGCTTTTAAACTTTTAACAGTAGAAAGACGTCAATAATCATATGAAAATCACTTACTTGGGTGGTTGCTTCTGGTGGGAGGAGGAGACTTTGTTGTTGAGTTGATCACTACTTCCTTTCCCTAGGTCTCCCTCAAAGGGAGCACTGTTGCTGCTCTTCTCTGGAGTATTCTTCTTGGCATCTCCCTTTGCTGACACTTTCTTAGCTTGGTGTGTGGGGCTGCTAGTACATGACTTGAGAACTGATGACCCACTGCCAAGGATTGTTGATGTGGTGGTGGTGGTGGCAGTACTACTGGGATACTCCCCCCAGTCATAGTGCTCATAAGCACTAATAGACCCATTGCCCATACTTTTGTCTAGCTCAAACTCATCTAAACCAACTTGAGAAATAAGATTCTCTGCTCTGCTTGTCTGTCTCCGACCTTGATCAAGGCCTCCATTGTTGTTACTGTTGGAGCTGCGAGGTTTACTAGCTTTCTGCATACTACCACGAGTTTTCTGTTCTGGACGGGAGGCTGCAGGACTTGGAGATGGAGATAGTGCACTCTGCTGGTTGAAGCTGTTACTGTTGCTGCTGTTACTATTACTGCTGCTACTTCTACTGTTAAGAGGTGGTAAAGTAGTTCCTTGTTTACCTTCCTGTGCTGGATTTTTGCTCAGTACATCAGAATATGAAGGTTTGTTGGCTTTAGTTGGTTGAGAAATTGCTACCTGGCTGGGGTTACACTGCTCGGATCCACTACTCTCTTTTCTAGGTTTTGATTCTGTTCTGGCTCCAATCGTGGAGGCTTCAGATGGATTATGTGGCTTGCTTTGGGCAGCTGTAAGATTACTTCGGAAGGGATCAAAGGGGCTGAACCAACTTCCAAGGGATGCAGTGAAATTTGAAAATTTTGCTGAGATATTGTTTACTGTTGCTCCCTCTATGATTCTATCATTTTCATGTGAATAAAAGCTGAATTCTGGGGGAGGTACAGCTGTGGGACTAAGACCCTGTCCATCTCCTTGTGAGGGGGGTGTACCTGAAGATGCATTTTGGCCCCTTTGCACCTCAAGATAAAAGGCGGAGTCGGGACCACTCACTAACATACCATCAAGCGAATCCATGCTAGAATCCATGAATCCATCTAATCTTCCATCACTGTAGTGATTCCCCTGTGCATGGTAATGATTCAAGCGCAGACCTAAATCTGATGAAGACCTCAGCAGAGGGCTTCTCCCTCCATCAAGATCTGAAAACAAATCTTGGCTGACAGAGTAACTCCTGGCTGAGGATCCCGTGAGCTGTGGACCAGGAGGCATGGACCCAGGAGCACTTGTGGTTGCAGGTTGCAAAGGGGTTATTTGAGGCCCAATGTTACTGTGTGCCGATTGCATAGTAGGAACTTGTGAGCCAAGGCTGCTGTGGTTTACTGGTAAAGGAGAAATTTGAGAGCCAAGGCTTGAATGTGATGTTTGCAGGGATGGCATAGGTGATCCCAGACTGGTTAATGGAGCCTGTCCAGCATTGTTCCAAGGAGGAGATGCTGAAGGAACAAAGCCAGGCTGGTAATGCTGGGAATCGTGCTGAGGTGTGAAGTCGTTAGTCATTCGCTCCAGAAGATGTCCAAGTGCCCCAGCAGTGGCACCTAGCCCCTCATGCCACCGCTCCTCATTGCCTGCCATCATGCCACCTGTAACATATCTACTGACACCAATCAAAATAATAAATCAGCAGCCTCTATAAAAAACTAATGAGTTGACATACTACACTTGAATAAACAATACATTCACCACATAATACATTAGTAAAATATATACATATATAAACACATATAAAATACACATAAAATAAATACACAATGGGAATACACATATAAAAAAAAAATTGCACAGAAACGGGTGTCACAGAATTTCGTTTTCTTTTCTATTCTTTTTTGCTTATTATTATTGATTCATTCATGCCAACTGTCTGCCTTCCTAATCTTAGCTAATACTTTATTACTTCCTTAATGCCTTAACCCTTTCACGCACGAAAAGTTTAATAAGTTTTTCCGTCCACTGCAACATCCGTCTTATGCTCCCTAAGGGGCCCCGCGAAATGGCCAGACGGTGCGGCGAATTATTTTTTTATGTTATCAATTTCACCAACGTGTATTCTTTTTTCCTGGCCTTATTATATATTATTGGTTTTGCAAGAGATTATTCTGCCTTATGAAAGAAAAAAATAACAAGAAATGCAAATAAATAACGGAATTTACCGACTCCGAAAAAATATTGAGTAAAGAGAAATAAGAAATACTTACGTTCGCCACTTCGTAGCGCGAAACTTCCCGAGTCTACTTTTTATGGTTTATATGCCAATAAAAGCGGATTTTTATGAGGACTCCACAGCTACCATTATAATTTTCAAATGGCCATTATGGCCAGCTCGGGACACGTTTTAAAGGGACGACAAACCGCGTGCACAGGCTGCCTGCTGAGTGGAAACTGATACACAAACCCTTATCATTTCACATCCACTCACACGAGGTTGACAATTAGTTTATTCTATAGGTCTAAGTTGGATCTTTAACGCAGAAATTTTGACGCAATTCTGATAAAAACTAAATTTTTGGCGAATTTTTAACCGTTTTTTGACGCAATTCGCGTCAAAAGCTCAGATTGCAGACGGGCCCGTTTTGACGCGAATCGCGTTATTGTGCATGAAAGGGTTAACACTTCCTTACTTAATGCCTGATGTTTATAGTTTTCAAGCCTAATGGAACAATGTTTCGTCTGTCCTCTTATGCTTTTCTTTCTTTTAAAATCTGAGCATGTTATTTTTATCTCATCTTTTACTGTGCAAACTGTCAGTATTTTCTTAAACTCTTTACTGTCTCCCAATACTTGGTTTGCCTGTTATAACACTTCATTCTTTTCCTTATCACATTAGCTTCTGATTTAGTTACCGCCGCAATAGCTACTAATTTCTTTCACATTATTTTTCAGGTCACTTTACTTATACTTACATTTCACTTACTCTTAACATATTTCTTGTTCACTTATATAATTATCTTTTCAGTCTATTTTTTGTTTTAACCTTAAATTTCTTCTATCTCATACCATATATATAAGTTGTTTACACATGACGCCACAGAGCTCTGTTCACTAATATAAGACATTGCAGATGCGGATGTGGAGGACCACTGAGGGCTTAGCCATAGTGTATACTAGTTACTTTGCCGCAACATCATTATTTATGAATGGTGATAAATAACAATCAAGAACTTCTATTAATATTAATTCCAAATCAAACCAATGATGAATGATAAATATTTTAGGCACAAGTCGCCCAAAACTTCAAACATTGGTGTCGCCACTGGCCATAAATCGGTTGAATTTGTCCACCACACCACCCAAAAACCTGAATTCTTACCAGGCCCCTAAGTTTGTTGGCTAAAGGGAAAAAAGAAAAATTAACCTAACCTAACACATTCTCCTAACCAGTGGGGAACTGGGCAGGTATTTATCATTACTTGCGAACGTTCACAACAGGCTTGCGAATTCGCAAGCCTTGTGAACGAACGTTCACAATTTCTTAGGACATATTTACTAAGCTTGCGAACGGCTGTGAACGTTCGCAAAGTGTTCGCAAGCTGCGAGTGCTCCAGACCAGTCGCAAGGCCTTGCGAACACTGTTGTTGTTTGTAAACTTGTAAACTTTGTGGAGATTTCTTCATTCTGAGTATTTGAAAACCCATTTCCCATGGCACAATTGAATAATAATGGCGTTACATGTACTACCGAAAATCTATCGTTATTTCAGCTAGAAATGGCTAAGTTAGGTTAAATTATAGATTAGGTTAGGTTAGAGGTGGGGTTTGATTTAGTAACAATTGATATGAAGAAAAAAGTTATCAATACTATGGCAATGCTAAATGGTGCAAGGTTTGCGGGGGGCGGGTTGGGCACCCCCTACACATGCAAACTAAAATTAATTTCCGACAAAAACGAATGCCAATTAATTTACGACACGACTATAGTGTTATTGATGGTAAGAGATACGGGCCATACCTAAGCCGCCGCAGCTAGAGATACGGGTCCATATTTATAGCCGCCGTGGCTAAAGATATGGGTCCATACCTATAGCCGCCGCGGCTAGAGATACGGGGATATTATTTTACACTAGGACCGAAATTGCCTACACAATTAGGAGTGAGGTTTCTGTGTACCTTATTGGATTCTAGGAAACATTCTCTCTATGAGCTTCCGTTGCAAATCATTACTTTTGGAGATAATGACATGTTGTTCATAGGGAGGCGAGACAAGTGTTTACGTGCCTCGCTCTTCTTCCTCTTGTGACCTGCATCGCCTCTAACTTCCCTTGCCGCGAACACTTTTTTAATGCAGATTTGGCTTTAGTTAGGAGATTAAAGCGTGGGAATAGGTTAGGTTTTTTTTTTTTTTTTTCCCCCCCTATAGCGCCTGTAGGCAGTGGTGACCCAGGGCTCGGATGGTAGGCTCTGGAGGTTTACTTGAGGGCTGTGATGGTTGGCCCTCACCCGTGGTGGCGCAGGCAGGATTTTTATAGTGACGCCTGTGATTAGAGGCTCATGCCGCCCCCGTGTCCTCCGATGCACTCGCAATCGAAGGTAGAGTTAATGGGCAGGGCATGTGGGTGTTCTTAGGACACTCAACGGTGCAGAAAGATTTTGGCTTTCTTCGGGGATCAAACTCGGGTCACCGAGAACGCCACCCGGAGACGCTAACCACTCTGCTACAGCCTCCCCCTTAGGTTAGATTAGTGAGTCTAAAGGTGGGGTTAGGTTAAAGCGTGGGAATAGATTAGGTTAGGTTAGGTTAGATTAGTGAGTCTAAAGGTGGGGTTAGGTTAGTTTAATTTTCATATCTCATATACACTCCTTCCTATTGAAAACGTCTGATATCTTCGAAAGTAGGGATTTGCGACGGAAGTTCATAGAGAATGTTTCTTAGAATCTATTAAGGTGAACAGAAACCACACTCCCAATTGTGTAGGGAATTGCGGTCCTAGTGTAAAAATTTACCGATACGGGTTCATACCTATAGCCGCCGCGGCTAGAGATACGGGTTCATACCTATAGCCGCCGCGGCTAGAGATACGGGTCCACACCTATAGCCGCCGCAGCTAGAGATACGGGTTCATACCTATAGCCGCCGCGGATGGAGATACGGGTCCACACCTATAGCCGCTGCGGCTAGAGATACGGCGGCCGTATTCAAACAACTACTGCACATTATACTGAGACGAAAATAACATAGAAAGAGTAAGCTGTAAGGCCTGTGGAGCCCGCCAACTCCTGTGGAATATTCACCAACTAAATTATTAATTAATTCCTTTATATTTATTTTTATTGCTGCAAGAATACATTTCTTATAAGAAAAAAAATTCTACAGTTTTTGGTCACAATATATCCTTTGTATTTGTTATTTGTAGTGAAAGAGTTATTGGGGTGGCGTTACTTTCACTGTTTGCTTTGATCGCAAGGCGAGGAGGATTCGCAGCTGGGAGCTGTTCACAAGATGTTCGTAAATAGTTCGCAAGGATAGCTCGCAACAGTGAACAGCCCTCTATTTTGCGAACTGAAATTTGCGAACGTTCGTAGACTTGTGATAAATATCGGCCCTGGGCTCCCCACGAACCCCCTCCCGCCATCCCCCAAAGGACAATTAACCTGACCTTTAAATTTACCTAAACCAGCTGAAGTAAAACACATAACACATAGAAATTGAATGTGTCTAGGTAGTACAATGGGGAACGTAACTAACCAAGCAAACTGCGCATATTACAAAATACTTGGGATATTTCCAGAAATCCCTACTAGGGAATTTCTCTAAATCATGTACAGAGTTCTGTGGTCTTGGAGGTCACCAATAAATGAGTCCTGTGTACAATTAATGTCATGCACAATCTCCTAATAGAGAATAATTAGCTGCCATTAATGAATTCTAAGCTTTGACATAGTTAATGGATGTCGCCCTGGTTCGAATCAGGGTCAGGACAGTCGACGGCTAGCCTACCCAGCTGTTCATCCTTCCTTTTGAGGTTAGTCGATAAGTGGGTAGTACCTGGGGAAACCTGGGTAAGGTAACTGCGGTAACCCGGATGTCACATTAGCCTTGTGTTCCGGGGTATTGGGTTGTCTCCCACCACATGTTTAAAGGCTAATGCGACAGAGCTTAGCACCGAGGCCACGCGCAGCATAGCGTATGTCACCATCTTTACCTTTTACCTACCTAGTTTATGGAATAACATACCATATTGTCGAGGATTTAGGTCAGCCTTACCTAGGAAGATATGATGGCATCTTCTATTCTCCATACTAATACTTATAACTCACTAGTCTAAATTACTCACATTTAGATACACACTTAACCCTCGTTTTCCCGGACCTCCGTTTCCCGGATATCGGATTTGCCAGTCAAAGTCCGAGGTCCGGGGATATGTCAGAGTCCCGGACAAATGCCTGGTCCAGTCCGTAAATCGACAAGTTGTCCGGCGATCTGTGCCTCTCCTGTCACCCCCAGTCAGTGTCCGCGCCACCCGCCAGGTGCCAGCATGCTCAGCAGTCGTATTTGTTTACTTGCTAGACAAAATGTCGTAAAAGTCCGCGACGGGGTAGTTGATATTGCCGGTTGCCGGACAGAGTAGGATAAACTTCCGGGGGTGGGTAATGGCCTCGGACTGTTGTGATTCCCGGAGTTTTGAGGTTCCCGGACCAGTGCTCCCCCCTAATAGTCCGGGAAAACGAGGGTTCACTGTACCTTCATTTGAAGTTGAAAGTCCAGGCTGAAGCTCGTAAGCCTCGCAACCAGTAATTATAGTGACACCTTTCACAAGCGTTGCATGCGACAGCTCGCGTAAAACTAAATAAAATTATCACATGCAATAGTTCCCCCACTGTAATGACCTAGTTGTGATATACGGGAAATGAGTTACACTTGTGGGGGTCCTGTCTCCTTGTCTCAATTGGTTAATCATAGCTTTAAAAACATGAATATTCTTGACACCTTTGATTTCATTGTCCAGGTTTTTCCACATATTAATGCACCGATAGAGAAAAGTGTACTTCCTAATGTCCTTCAACCCCGTGTTGAATAATCGGCTAAAACAACGAACCAGTGCATCAGCATCACAAAATATTGACCATTTGTATGACCTATATGCATGTAAATGTTCCTGGATGAAAAAAAAGTATATGAAAATAAGCAGTACATTTTTTATATTCCATATTTGAAGGGGAGGCATAACTACCTACACTATTTTTCCTTTTGGGGTGGGCCATGGTCCTGGTGACCCCCCCCCCTCCCAGAATCCGCCCGTGGGTTGTACTTATGTGTGAAGAGAATATAATATGGTTGATTGAATATGTGGAACTTGTATGGAAGTGGTGGATCATGAACATAGATGAGTGTATGACTTGGTTCATAGTTAGTTGTCCGTCGATATGATTCATATTGCATAACTTTTTTCTTACCCATTACTTATTTTAATCATAATGACTGTTAATGATATTGCCATGATATTTATTGCAAATGACCCAAAGTTTTGGGATGAGCCCAACCATCAAAGGTCATGAGGTATATAGAAAAAGTAAAGAAGGGAAGGGGAGGGGAAAAAGTTGACATGGCAGGGGATGGGGAAAGAAAAAGGACCTTAGAACAGGATAGTCAAATGAAATGGAGGACGTGTATCAGATGGAGGTATCAGATGGAGGAAGGAGATTAAATTTATATTGCCATGATTGTTAGTGAGCCATTTCAAGAAATAGACCAGTGTCGCAGGAAAAATGGTTATCTCAGAAAGAAGGTATCCAAGCCGCTACTGTCTACAGAAAAATTGCCTGAAATGAGGTAAGCAATGCTATCCATAACCAAATTGTGCTTTCCATACCATAAGACTATTTGATCAATTGTTGTAACTGAGGTACTAGCCCAGCACTCATACATTATTGTATATGTTATTTTGACTCTCACCGAAACACCAACCGTTTCTCTTGCCGACAGTGGAACACTTGTCGACGTGGACATTTTCGGCGACAGTTCCCCTTGTACTACTAGATGAAAAGGAAGAACACAAGGTAGCTATTTCATTATTGGACACCTCATTTTTCACTAGTGCCAAAACTATAAAATTGCAGTTTAATACAATACATGGACATTGGTTACGTAACCTGATTTCTGAATTCCCCACAATTTCACTACCCTAACCTGGACATTGGTTACCTAACCTAACCTAACTGATCAAGCTATTGTTGGAATTAAATCTATGCATGTAGAAACACAGGTAAAAGCTGATTAAATGTATATATTGGTTACTGTAATATCAAGGTCAAGAATAGGAACTGTTGATAATAAGAACACCCGCAGATGTAAAAACTTGGCGACGGCGGTGATTTAAGCACCAATTTCTGGCCATAAAAAATTACTCAGCGAAAATACCAGCGCAGTCCTCGTCCATTTTTCCAGATTGTTTTTTGGTTTAAACTGCACTTATACCAAGTTTGGTTTAAGTTAGGTTTGGGGGTTCTACTGCAGTTTAAAGCATCACAAGGCACGTAGATATAACCATCCTCAACTTGTATATCTGACAATTTGCAGCATTTCTAACCACTACAACAGCCGTCGGAAATGAAAAATAACACATGGGAGGTCGGGGGGGGAAACCCCCAGCGAGGTTAGGTCAAGTAATCAATGCCCAGGTTAAGTTAGTTAACTCGTGGGAGGTTCTGGGGTGGCGTAGCTCCCCCAATTATGTCAGAAGAGTATTGGTCAATAGGGAGTATGGTATTATTCTAGTGTTTGTCCATACTCCCCCCTCTCTCCAAAAACAAGTTTAGGGGCCTGTTGGGGTAATGCGGGATATTTGGCTGGGGTACAAAATATGCGTCACAACCACATCGTTTTTGAGTTAGGTCTGTTGTAAAAATTCCCTTGATCTAAATAAATTTATTGTATTTCTTCTAAGTCCAGAGATGTGTGAACCTGACGATCTTAACAAACAGAATGATGACCGGAGTGTAAAGAACCCCCACCCCCACCCCTCTCACTAAGAGGAATGGTAAAATGTTGTTAGGTTACCGGAGGGTCGAGGGGGGCGGAGACCCCCCCATTAGAAGGTTAGGTTAGATTATCGATAGGTTAGGTAAGGTTTGCAGAGCGGTCCAGGAGGGGCGGGGCGGGCATCCCCCCAAACAAAAATATATTTCAGACAAAAACGAGTGCCAGATTCATTCAATACATATCAAAACTATTCAGGAAAACTATGTTTCGGCCTCGAAATCAGTGAAAGCCCACTACCGAAATTTTACCGGTAAAAGGACACTTAATTGGTACTTTCAATCAGAAATTGAGTAAGGTCAAAAATACTCTTTTCCCGTGTATTTTGATGTGTCAAGACTGATGGTCACCGTCGGAAATGCCTCATTTTGCAGTTATCCCCCCTCCATAACAAACCTGGGGACCCGTCGGGAACGCAAGGTTTTGGGCGGGGAAAATGGCAACTTAGTTTTGTACTGATAGTACATTATGTGGATGACGAAAGATATATCTGGTAAACACTCTATGGGAAAACATAAGGCTGAAAATAAATAAAAATATATACCTAATAGTCTACGGGAATTACTTATCTATTCCTGGAAAAATCTCAAAGGTAAAACTGCAGTTTAATACAATACATGGACATTGGTTATGTAACCTGACATAACAGGAGGGGGCTGCGCTCCCCCCCCCCCCGCTAGTTCACTAACCTAACCTGGACGTTGGTTGAGAAGCCTAACCTAAGGCGGGAATAAAGGTGGGATAACTGGAATATGATGCATTTCCGACGATTTTGAAAGTGACCATCATTCTTAACACATAAAAATACACAGGAAAAGGGTACTTGTAACCTCTGCCTCAATAACTGGTTGAAAGTACCAAAATACCAAGAGGACTATATATAGTTACAAACTAGACTATCAAATCATGGTTCGATGACATACTGGAATACATATGATTCAGTCACACAATGAATCACATACATGCTATCTATGACGTCAAACAATAGATCACTATAATATAGCCCGGAGGAAGACAATAAGGAGTGACCCTGTTCCCACAAGGACACAGGCAGGTGACAGCATGACACTCCCACCCAACACACCATACACTAACCCTTACCCTACACTGCATAACTATGCATAAAATAACATGCCATCCCATGAAGCCTACGAAATGTTTCCTGCAAGAAATAATACGCCAAATTGTTGCAAGTAAGCCCAACACCTCAAGGACAGGTTATACGCTTCTTAGCTTGAGTCCCTTCCTGTGCCCCTCCCCCCACTCCAACCCTGTCACCTCGGCGCCCACACCACAACTCACCAGCAGGAGAGGGCTGAGGAGGCAAGGCGTGGGATACATAATATTGTGGATTGTGTTGGTTCTGTGCCTGACGTCCTCCACAATGGCCACCAGGTGTCTCGCCCTGTCAGGCACCCGCCACCCCTCGAACTTCAAGATTCCTCACCTCATGGTCATGATTACCTGCTGAAATGCCTCGTCCCTGAGGATAATTTCAGGACTTAAAACGGTAAGTATGGCAAGTTCCTTCTTGGATAAACAAAAAATATATATATACCCAAACCTGAGCTGCTCTGATTGAAATGAGAAATGTACGAAAAACTCGAAAATTTAACCTCATTGTCTACTGTACACCTATGCTGGCGACGACCTCATCGAAGACCTCGTTGATAAATTATGAAAGTATTGCTCTACGGTAGAAATATTAAACGTACCATCCCCAGAACTTATACCAACTCCCCCTGGTATGTTCTTTTTTTTCACCCACGGGCACTCTTGAAATCTTGTCGCACAAATTTATATTTTGGTTTGTGATATGACCGAGTATACTCTTATATTATATTTGGCTATGACTTTTAAGGCGTATTTTGTAGCACCACAAAATCGTAGCCTATTTTACACTTTGAATTGCTCCTCCCACTTTTTTTTTATACTGTTTTCAGCCTACGTTAACCCAGTCGATCCTTAATTTCCTCTCGAGCGGTTTATGATACGTATTACTACCCCCCAATTTATGATACTTGCCAGCCAGTTTTAACTAAAATGGGCCATTGTTCACCAATGATATACTACGTTCTAATGGGCCACTGCACTGAATTTTGTGATCCCGTTAGAACCTGTGAATATCACTCGAATAAACATGTTTTGAGTACTTCATAGATCATTTTTTGTACATCCTTCTATATATTTTTTTTCAAATAAAAAGATTAGCGTATTTTGTAGCGGCAAAATTGTGTAAAATTTTACTCCTTTAAGCTCTGTCCCTGCTTGTCATCACAAAATGCGATTGTAGCGCTGCCAAAACACTTTCTAGATGTTGACGGGAGTAAAAGTGTCGTACACTTCATTACCTCATACAGAGGCTCAAAGAATATCGTTAAAGACGTAATCGTCCAGACCATTTCATCATTCCTGATTTAATGCAGTCAAAATATAGCCATTACCGAGTATATCAACAATATGTTGTCACTTTTTGCATCCAGTCACCCGTTTTTAAATAATCCGCAATCAAAATCTGTAAATTCCCCGAGGTTCCAAAACGCTGCTCACGACTTGTAGACAACGCACCACGGCACGGTGACGTCACATGAGGAGACCTCCTAACCCCGCGGTAATACAAATACACGTAAAATTAGAAATAAATATAGTATACTTGAAGAATTTTGGGTGTTTCTGAATTTTTTTTTTCTGCGATATGGCATATACTTGCATCCTTTATGGGTGCAGCATGAAAGCTGTGCCTTTCCAGAGAGTTTATCACCCGTTTCCGACTTATACGGCCACGATAAATGTGTGGCGAAGGTGGTGCGCCGGGGGAGAGGCAGACTGTGTGATGCAGATTGTCGCCCTCACGTGGCGTCATCAGCAAGTTTCGCGCCACGGCTGGAAAGTGGCTAATGTTTTTCCCGCACTTTTTACAAAAGCCATGTCTTTTTGGGAAATAATGCGTGGAAATGAATTATTTTTTGTGGATTAGGTATTTTGAATGAACATTCAACATCTATAATAATATAAGCGAAAGTGTGTGTGTGTGTGTGTGTGTGTGTGTGTGTGTGTGTGTGTGTGTGTGTGTGTGTGTGTGTCTGTGCGTGTGTGTGTGTCCGCGATAGGTTCCGCCCCCCAGTGACGCAATCCCATCATATGGCACAGTTTTGGAACCAGGTCGACCAGGGGCACATTTTAAGCCCACGTATGGGATGATCTGATCACTTCTTCTTCTTTTTTTTTTTAAGTAGCCTATTAGCGAGAATTGTGAAAAAAAAATGTGGGTTGCGAGAATTGAGGAAACCTTGATGTAGGGTGATGGGTAATGGGTGAGTGAATGGGTGGGGTGATGGGTAATGGGTGTGGGGTGATGGGTGAGTGAATGGGGGGGGGGGTGTTGGGTTGGGGGTGATGGGTGATGGGCAGGGCCGGATTATGACCTTTAGGGGCCCCTAGGCTAATTAAATTGTGGGCCCCCTCAGACGGAGCCACCCTCTAACTCGCCCGCACCCGAATTTTTTTTACATTGTATAGCAAAATAAGTGAGCTGAAAAACAATATATACGCTACATTCACAAATAAGTGTTTTACTGTGTTTAGCACGATGATAAACAAACATGGACTGGGGCCCCATGATTTACAGCTAGGGTCCCAAACAGGGGCCCTTTATCTCAAATAAAGGCCACAAACAGAGGCACTTTATCTCAAATAAAGGGCCTCAAACAGGGGCCCTTTATCTCAAATTATTTGTAATTTTATTTTAAGTTAAATGAATTAATCAGCAATACAAAATATCATTTTTCAAAAAAATTATATATGGAAATCTTTTAGCAGGGACCCCAGGTTTGGGGCCCCCAAGCTTGAGGGGCCCTAGGCTGCAGCCTATACTAGCCTATAGGATAATCCGGGTCTGGTGATGGGTAAGGGAATAGGTGGGGGGTGATGGGTAATGGGTGAGTGAATGGGTGTGTGGTGATGGGTAATGGGTGAGTGAATGGGTGGGGGGTGATATGGGTAATGGGTGAGTGAATGGTTGGGGGGTGATGGGTAAGGCGTTAATACATACATTTCTACATCCATGATTTCAGGAAAGTTAGAAGGGGCTATCTGGAGAGTCTGTGTTTGGTGGGCCCACCAATAGCCCTCCGCAGGAGCTAGCCAAAAAGTCCGCCCGCCAATTTTATTAGCTTTCCATTGCTATATTTCGTTATCTGATAAATTAATTAGAACCATGCATAAATTAGCGTTAAATAAATAAATAAAATCATCAATCGGGTAATTTTCCCGATTGATGATGTTATTTATTTACTTATATATTTCGTTTTCTGATAAATGAATTAGTACCGTGTATAAATTAGCGTTGACTAAATAAATAACATCATCAATCGGGAAAATTACCCGATTGATGATTTTATTTATTTATTTAACGCTAATTTATGCATGGTTCTAATTAATTTATCAGATAACGAAATATAGCAATGGAAAGCTAATAAAATTGCGCTTCTATTGATACTCTTCTCTACATCTGTCACAGCGACAGATTCACTGTCTGACACCGAACTAAAATCGGTCATCATTTACATTTGCTGGTCGATACGACGGGTGTCACAAATGCAGACGACGTTGTTTACATTTTAGCTCCTCCTGTGACGTCATCAATAATATTCAAGGGGCTGTTGGGATGAACACAGTTTTTTTCGCGCGCTTTTTACAAAAGTCGTGTTTTTACGGAAATAAGGCCTGGAAATCAATTATTTATGGTGGATTCGGTGTTTTGAAGGAACATTCAACATAATTAGGCAAAGAAAAGATGGGTCTGGACATAGACCACTGTATGGGGAGTTTTCGAAGCTAAACCGCCAGATGTCTCTCGCGCATCTCACATCCTCTGCACTTTCAGCCTGAATGATCTATCATTTACCGTAAATTCTCTGTTCTTCTTCGGGACATATCAGAATTATCCTTCAATACAACAACTGAAACAGTTCTTAATAAAAAATGTAGTTATCATTTTATTTGTCTGCACTTGGTGAAAATATTGGCAAAACAATTGAATACTTGAAAACTCAATCTTTAAAAATCGTCTTTTCATAAAAAAACACAAGTTCAAGCAGAATGAGGCTTCAGGAAATATCTACTTGTATGTAAGCATTCACTGAGTACCTATTTTGGGTGTATATGTCTCTCTTACGACGAACATTTAACCAAAACAGAGTGTGGCGTTCAGCATCTCCACAGAAACCATCCCGCCGGCAGGATCTGCTATCACCCACTTTCGTGCTGTCATCACACGGGGAGGGACTCCGCTCAGCGCCGCCGCTCTTTACCTCACAGCTCATATCACTGATACTCCTAACTTCTCAATACCACAGGCTACATGTCATCCTAACTATCATCACCCGCTTTTTTAGGTCCCCTTAGAGCTAGTGCACTAAGCTATAAGATAGGAAAGATCGCCACCCAGGGCAAACCCTGGGTATACAGGCAACCAATACCAACATCTGGTTACATAACCAGGCTACACTAGATAAATCTGAAAAAGAAACATACGTCTGGCAACGCCGTGCCATCTGACCGAGGCCGGCTGTCCGCCAGCCGGCTCGGAGCCATCATTCTCTTTTTTGCCTTCATCACATCAACACCTGCTGCGTCTCCTGTAACACGTGTTGTTTCTATTCAGGCCATATGGTAAGCACCTGCTGTTTTTTCGTGTTTACGTTGGTGTGTGTGAAGTTTTTACCCATTCATGCTTCGTAATCCTTCTGTAAGGTTTTACGGGGATGAGTGTAGTTTATTCTTTATCCCTGGCCGGGTCCAGCTGTGTCTTAAATATTTTCGGCTGGTGTCTGTGTCTGTGGTGTTAAGCTACGCCCCAAGGGCGCGGCTTTCACCCTTTCTCCCCTGGGCATTATTTCCCCGCCAGGGCGTCCCTGGCCTGACACCTGGTCTGCCACGTGTAAGCTGAGATGGGCGGATGGTTACGTAGTTCTCCCAGCCACGCCCCCCCCCCCCCGCTCGGACCCTCCCAAGGCCGGTGCGGGGGGTTTGGTGGTACCTGGTCTGCCACGTGTAAGCTGAGATGGGCGGATGGTTACGTAGTTCTCCCAGCCACGCCCCCCCCCCGCCGGACCCTCCCATGGGCTCGTGCGGGGGGTTTGGTGGTACCTGGTCTGCCACGCCCCTGGCCTGCCACGTGTGCGCTGAGATGGGCGGATGGTTACGTCGCTCTTGCTGGTGCCCAACCTTCCCCGCTCCCTCGCCCGGACCCTCCCATGGGCCGGGTAGGGGAGTTGAGCGGTCCTTGGCTGCCACGTCGACCCCCCCCTCCCCCGACCATCCACTTACCTGGGGGTCGGGGCAGTGCGTGTGGCGATGCAGGTGGGGGTTTTGGGGGCGTTTCGTGTTGCGTCTAGTCCCTTTCCCCCTCACTGTTTTACCCTTCTTTTCCAGCGGATCAATTGTGAGGCCCAGGGTTGCTCGGTGTCTTTTAGGTCCCGAGGCCACAAGCTCTACTCCTCGCACGCCCCGTGCCTTCTGTCGGACCTTTTTCGTCCCGCCGATTGCCCGGTATGCTGTGGATGGCTGCGGCTCATCCTCCCGGAGGGGGGTGTGCCCTGTTTTAAACTGGCGAGGCCTATGCTGACCTCAAGGAGTGGTGGTCGAAGGCTTTGAAGTCTCGCCAACGCAGCAACTTCCGTCTGTCCTGGGCGGACCGGTCTCTGGGTTCTCGGCTGGGCCTCGCCAAGTCGTCCATCTCCTCCTCGTCTCGCACCTCCCGACCCCCTGCCTCTGCTTCCATGAGCTCGGCGTCGATCGTGCTGACGGTGGAGCAAGATCTGGCGGTCTCCTCGGTCCCTCACCATGACCGCGACTCCCAGGTCGAGGACTTGCCGGCTGGGTCTGTGGCTCCTACGGCTGGTCAGGCGTCTCCTGGGCCTTCCCCACCCTCACCCTCCTGTGCCTCCGGGGTTGTCGGTTTGGGATGTCTTCAGTGAACTCCTTCATGGCAAGAATGGAGGGCCACTTAACTTCTGGGTCCCATTCTCCGACACCGAGGCGTCGCAGTTCCCCATGGGCCTGCTTCCCTCTCACCGGTGCCTCCTTCGAGTCTGTGGTAGTCGAGGATGACTACCTGGTGTGCTCCGACGGGGAAGAGGATGCTGCCCTACCCGTGCCCAAGCGACGACGGTTCGGGGACTTCCGCCCCCTGGCTCCCTGTCCGCCGGGCCCTTCCTCCGCCTTTCTTCTGAGGTGCCTTCTAGGTGCACTTCCCCTCGTCCCGCTGCGGAGGATGCCTTGGGACTCCCTTCTTCTTCCTCCGTCCTGTTTACCTGGGCACCGATGCCACCGTCGATTGCTTGTGAGACGTTTGACGGGCGGCTTGTTGCCATCGGTCGTCTGGAGGACGGCTCCTGGGGCCCAGTTCCGGACTTGGAGGTACGTCGCTCCCGGGTGGACGGGGGACAGGAGTCCTTCCTCTACCGCCGGATTCCTTTCTCTCGCCCGAACGCTCCCTCGAAGCAGCCTGCGGTTTCTTCGGCGGCCGCTTTGGATGCTCTGGCCTCCTTACTGGCTGAGCCTAGTTTGGTCAGGGATGACTTCCCGTGCGTGGAGGGAAGCCAGGATGCCAGGTGGCTTTCTCTCGGGGGCCAAGACCGGTTGCCCTGGATGAAGGCCGGCCTGGACCCTGCCGAAGTGTGGAGAGCGGGTACCACCAGTGTGAACCGGGGTCCTTCTCCGTCCTGGGCCCCGATCCCGGTTCTCCCGGCCTCTGGTGGCTTTCCACGTGTGATGGCTGATTTCCTCCGGGTGTCCCTTTTTTTCTGCCAAGGACCTCCCGTGGCGGGCGCAACCGGTGAAGGAGGATTTTTTTTTTCGCCGGGACTTTCAGGAGCGGCAACACGCCTCCCTGTTGACCTCTTCTGTTGCCTTCTTCAGTCAGCTGGCGGAGTGGCTCTCCTCCCTCGCCGTGGATAAACTCTTCCTCTCTCCCCGGCCTCCCGGTCGGATGTCTGTCGGGCTTTGTCGACCGCCTGTGATGCATTCGGCGCCTCCCTCCTCCCGACGGTCCGCCCTGCCATTGACAGGGCCGTCACTGCCCGCTTAGCTCTTCGGCGCGAGGCTTTTCGGGGCCTGCCGGAGCTGACTCGACAGCATATTCTCCGGATTAGTCCCTTCGATTCGGAGGTCTTGTCGGAGCCCTCCTTGCAGCAGTGTCTCGCCTCAACCCCCCCCCACCGTCACTCTGGTGTCTACTCCGGCCCCCAGACCGTCTCGGCCGGGGGTTCCGGGAGGGGGTCCAGCAGTGTTCGTCGGGGCTCTTCTCGTCGGGAGGGGCAGTCCAGGGTGCTCACCCCCGTGTGGATGGCCCCCAGGATCCTCGTCGTCCCAGTCGGGGTGGGCCTTCCGGGTTCAGGGGCTCTGGTCTCGGGCCTTTCGCTCGGGGCCCGCTACTGTCCACAAGCCTTCCTCCAAGGTCGCTCTCGCTTCTGAGCCTCCCTTCCAGGGCCTCCTGTCCGGGTTTCGGCAGCCTGGCCGCAGAGAGGTTGGGCCGCCAGGGTGGTTCGAAACGGTCTTTCTTGGCCCTGGATTGCCCTACCGCCCCTTCGGCGCCTCCTTCTTGGACGCCGGTCTCCACAGTGCTCGCCGCCCACGTGTCGGACATGCACTCCTCCGGGGTAGTGGAGAAGGCGCGGGGAAAGGTCTTCCTTTCCCGCATTTTCATCGTACCCAAGAAGGACTCTTCGAAGGGGCGGCTTATCTTGGACCTCAGCCGCCTAAACGGATTTGTGCGCAACCACCGGTTCCGTATGCTGACCTTGGCCCAGGTCCGCCTTCGGCTGAGGCAAGGGGACTGGATGGCGTCCCTCGATCTCAAGGACGCCTACTGGCATGTCCCCCATTCATCCTCGGTTCCGGCGCTTCCTGGCCTTCCAGGTGGGATCGGACACGTGGCAGTTCACCAGACTGCCCTTCGGCCTCTCCATCGCTCCGAGGGTTTTTACGCGGCTCACCAAGGTGGTGGCTCAGCAGATGGTGTCTGCAGGGGTCAATTGCCTCATGTATTTGGACGATTGGCTGGTGTCCGCCCCGTCTCAGGAGGAAGCGGTTCGCATGCTGGACCGAGCTTTGGCGGTGGCGGGGGAGATGGGATTCCTAGTCAACAAGGGAAAGTCCGTCCTTACCCCCTCTCCCCGCATTACTTGGCTGGGCATGCAATGGGACTCCCGTTCAGCTGCGGTCCGCATCTCGGGGGAAAATGCGGCCAAGCTTCATCAACGCCTCTTCCGGGCCTCGGTGTCCCGTTTTTTGTCAAGGAGGCATTGGGAGTCCCTTCTCGGCTCGCTCAACTTCGCCGCAGAAGTCACTCCCTGGGCCGTCTTCGTCTCCGTCGCCTTGTCCGGGTGGTGAACACAGCCGTTCCGGTGCGGCCCCGCGACTTGCTCCGGCCCGTCCCTCCCCTGGCCCTCACACTACTGGACGAGTGGTTGGTGGAGGGCGGTTTCTCCGCGTGGACGGGGTGGCTGCCTCCGCCCCCTACGGTCTTCGTGATGTCGGATGCGTCGGACGTCGGGTGGGGCTACCAATCCTCCGACGGCCGGCAGGGTTTCGGCGGGTGGTCCGGGGTGGAGCGCAGACTCCACATCAACGTCAAGGAGCTGCTGGTCCCTCTTCTCTTCCTCCGATCGAACTCGATCCCAGATGGGACGGCTCTCTGCTTCGAGATGGACAACATGGTCGCGGTCCACTGTCTCGCCCGCCAAGGGACTTCCAGATCCGCCCTTCTGTTGTCCCTTTCGGAGCAGATCTTCGGCCTGGCGGCCCGTTTCCACCTTCATCTGTCTGCCAGGTTCCTGCCGGGAGTGGAGAATGTGTGGGCCGACGCACTGTCTCGCTTCCAGGGCTCGTCGGTAGAGTGGCAGCTTCACCCGGAGCGCTTTGCGGCTCTCTGTCGGCGGTGGGGCACTCCGGAGGTGGACCTCTTTGCGTCCCCGCCGCTCTGCCCAACACAGCCTTTTTGACGAGGGGGGACCGGACAGCTGCGGGAGGCCCGGACGCCCTCACGGAAGACTGGAACAGGTGGCGCCATGTTTACCTGTTTCCGCCTCCCTGCACCAGTGTCCTCCTGAAGGTATGCAACAAACTGCGTTCCTACAGGGGCAAGGTGACCATGGTGGCTCCTCTTCTGGCCGGCGCAACCGTGGTTCTCCGAACTGAAGGCCTGGTGTCCTCCCCGGTTCCTCTACGGGCCCTCGCTTTGTTGGAGGAGCTCCCGGCCAGGCTTCTTTCCACCTTGAAGCTACACGCCTGGAGTTTCTCCGTACCTCTCTCCGTCGGACGGTCTCGGACGCGGTAGCGGAGGACATGTTGGCGGCTCTTCGCCCGTCCTCTACGAGACAGTATCAGTCTCACTGGAAGGCCTTTCAGTCGTTCCTCAAACTCAAGGGCCTCCGCGACGTCTCTGAATCGGTCGTCCTGGATTTCCTCTCCTTCCTGGCCCACGACCGTGGGAGGTCCTCCGCTACTCTCTCCACTCACCTTGCGGCCCTGGCTGACCCCCTCAAATACGGTTGGGGTTTTTGGGCCTGGACCGGCGTTCTGTGACCCTGTTTTAAGAGGGGTTTGTTCCACCAAAACCCCCCTCCCCGTCGTCCTGGTCCCTTCTGGTCCCTGGAGAAGGTTCTCCGGTTCCTGCAGGGCGACCAGTTTGGGTCGGACGCTGCCGGACCTCGCCTCCTTCAGAAGGCCTTGTTCCTGGTGGCCCTGGCTACGGGGTTTCGGGCTTCTCAGCTGAGGGCGCTGACCCGTTTCCCCCAGTGGACGACCTTCTCGCGGGACGGCTCCGCTGTCTCCCTCTCCCTCTCGCCCAAGGTGCTGGGTAAGAACGAGCGGCAGGACCACCGTCTCCAACCGGTCGTCGTTCCGGCTTGGTCTGCTGGGGACGCCGCACACCCCTTGTGCCCGGTTTCGGCGCTCCGGTGTTACCTGGTTGCTTCCGAGCCATGGGCGTGCGACCTGCAGTTCCTGTTCCGCGATCCTGTCTCTGGTCGTCCCCTCACCACCAGGGGGATTGCCGGCCGGCTCCGGGGCGTCATCGAGTCGGCGGATCCGGGTCACGCCCCTCGCGCCCATGACGTCCGGGGTGTTGCTGCGTCTCTGGCCTTCCTCCGCACCCATTCCTTGGAGAGGGTACGGGAAGGGGACAGTGGAGTACGGCCTCGTGCTTCGTGGCTCGTTACCTGTCCCACTCCGTCGTGGACTTCCCCTGTGTTGCCCTGGGACTCCCTCCGTCCGGAGGGGCTGGGGTGGTGGACGCCGGGCCTCCCATTGACGTCTCCGCTTGATTCGGGTGAGTATACTAGTGGTATCGTTTTGTTCATGTGCAGTTGCTCTTTTGCCTCCCCGCGGGGGTCGGGGGCTTCTTGCCCCGTCTCCAAGTGGCAGGTAGCTTAGTGCACTAGCTCTAAGGGGACCTAAAATGACGGCTTTGAAGTATGAAAAGCCTATTTTTGGGTCCCTGACAGAGCTAGTGCACGGCCTTCGGCCTCCCACCCTTCCTTCCCCGCCAAGTTTTCAGCCCCTCTCCCCGGGGATGATTTTTGGGATGGTTATGATGGCTCCGAGCCGGCTGGCGGACAGCCGGCCTCGGTCAGATGGCACGGCGTTGCCAGACGTATGTTTCTTTTTCAGATTTATCTAGTGTAGCCTGGTTATGTTGTAGCGACTAAAGTAGTCACCCCTTTCAGTCTTTTCAAGTTTTCCGTTCTCTACCAGTGCTGTCTCTAAAGAGAACCAGCGTAGCACGTGGACTATTCTATTTTGTAGTCTTCAATATTTGTTATTGTCATTATCATGTTTATGCACTGTTATCAGCTCATCAATGCAAGTAATTATATACAACGTGTCACCAGCAATGTATACTGGAAGTGTCTTTGGTGAAACTCGCAGTCTTGGTCGAGTTCCACAATATACCTTTAAAATCACCATTTGTGAAACCAGAATTTCTGTATATGTATTCCAGATTTAATGCAATAAATTAACCTGAACTGACAAAATGAGTATCCATCATTCCAGTTTCGACCATAAGCTATGAACACCCACCTAGTTACAATGGTGACCCTGGGGNAAAAACTTCCATGTAGACCTGGCCGAGCCATTGTAGCAGCATATGGGGATGAGGTCATGCAGATGCCTGACACACCCGAGGGCTGGAAGGAAGTGCCCGTGGTTTCATGAGCGTTGGATTTCCCCAATACCTGGGGGCTATAGATGGGAAGCACACCGCATCAATAATCCAGCCTTCAGTGGGCCCCACTATTACAACTACAAGAAGTACTTCTCAATGATCCTGCTTGCTGTGGTTGATTAGACTACAAGTTCATGTTCATGGATGTCGAAGCTGTGGAGTCAGAGTCGGATGGGGGTGTCTTTGCACAGTCTAAGTTGTCAGAACTTTTGAAAAACAAGCAAGCCAACCTTCCTCCTGCAGAACCACTCCCAGGAGACCCCACTGCACACCCTGTAAGCTACTTCCTCGTGGGAGATGATGCTTTCTCTCTCCGCAACTGGATGATGAAGCCATACCCCAATAGAAACCTGACTAAACCAGAGAGGATATATAACTACAGACTCAGCAGGGCACGTCGAGCTGTGGAAAATGCCTTTGGCATTTTGGCTAACAGGTGAAATTGATATTTCTGTTTCTGTTCAATAAATGTATATGAATACTTATGTCTTTAAGGGAAGGCTGGCTGTATTTTTTTATGGATGAGGGAAATAATGGGTTAGTTTTAAATAAATTTTACTGACAAATTGTATAATACCTAGTTACGTTTGTAGAGTGTGTTGAGGTTAAAAATTGAGGGCTCCTGAAGAAGAGCCCTTTTGGTGGTTATATTCTCATTCTTGGGTATTTTGACCATGGTGATGGGGTGGGGGCACGTGTATGAGGTGGCGATGGAACGTCCGTGAAGCGCAGTGGCTGGGTGAGAATGAAAGAGCGTCGCCCGTCGCTCGTACTTAGGGGCGAGCGAGCTGCGCATGCGTGAAGATGCGTTGTTGCCACATCGTTAGTACCCGCAGTTGCCAGATACACCCGCGCAACATCGCCATTATTGGCGTTCCTATGGTGATAGAACGCAATAGGGACGCTATTTTATCGCAGGTAATAGCGAATCACGTACGACCTTCCCGCGAATCAACTGCGATAATTCGCCATAACCCGATTCTCCGAAGCTGACTGGCGAAAGTTTTGAAATTTTCAAAAGTTTCGCGCGGTCTGGCAACCCCCTGAAATGGCGCGCCAGACCGCGCGTCACCCTCTCGAACCTAGGAGAAGGCAAGCGAATGCGTGGGCGAATTCCTGGCGCTTTGATCGTAACGGACGGAGAATCGGCCATTTTTAGGCTTCGCCGCCATTCGCGCAGCCGATTCGCCAATGTGTGACCCCAGCATAATGCACTACCAAATCGGTAACGCAGTACCGCGGTAACGCAAAGATTTTCAAAGTAATGCACTACCAGAAATGCACCAAATAAATTTAGCGTTACCACTTGCGTTATCGTAATTTTAGGTCCCCTTAGAGCTAGTGCACTAAGCTATAGGATAGGAAAGATCGCCACCCAGGGCAAACCCTGGGTATACAGGCAACCAATTCCAACATCTGGTAACACATTACCAGGCTACACATAGATAATCTGAAAAAGAAACATACGTCTGGCAACGCCGTGCCATCTGACCGAGGCCGGCTGTCCGCCAGCCGGATCGGAGCCATCATTCTTCTTTTTGCCTTCATCACGTCAACACCTGCTGCGTCTCCTGTAACACGTGTTGTTTCTATTCAGGCCATATGGTAAGCACCTGCTGTTTTTTCGTGTTTACGTGGGTGTGTGTGAAGTTTTTACCCATTCATGCTTCGTAATCCTTCTGTAAGGTTTTACGGGGATGAGTGTAGTTTTTCTTTATCCCTGGCCGGGGCCAGCTGTGTCTCAAATATTTTCGGCTGGTGTCTGTGTCTGTGGTGTTAAGCTACGCCCCAAGGGCGCGGCTTTCACCCTTTCTCCCCTGGGCATTATTTCCCCGCCAGGGCGTCCCTGGCCTGACACCTGGTCTGCCACGTGTAAGCTGAGATGGGCGGATGGTTACGTAGTTCTCCCAGCCACGCCCCCCACCCCGCCGGACCCTCCCATGGGCTCGTGCGGGGGTTTGAGGTACCTGATCTGCCACGCCCCTGGCTCAACGTGTGCGCTGAGATGGGCGGATGGTTACGTCGCTCTTGCTGGTGCCCAACCTTCTCCGCTCCCTCGCCCGGACCCTCCCATGGCCGGGTAGGGGAGTTGAGCGGTCCCTGGCTGCCACGTCGACCCCCCCCCTCCCCCCCGACCATCCACTTACCTGGGGGTTCGGGGCAGTGCGTGTGGCGATGCAGGTGGGGTTTGGGGGTGTTTCGTGTTGCGTCTAGTCCCTTTCCCCCTCACTGTTTTAACCTTCTTTTCCAGCGGAACAATTGTGAGGCCCAGGGCCGCTCGGTGTCTTTTAGGTCCCGAGGCCACCAGTTCTGCTCCTCGCACGCCCCGTGCCTTCTGTCGGACCTTTTTCGTCCCGCCGATTGCCCGGTATGCTGTGGATGGCTGCGGCTCATCCTCCGGAGGGGGGTGTTCCCTGCTTTTACTGGCGAGGCCTATGCTGACCTCAAGGAGTGGTGGTCGAAGGCTTTGAAGTCTCGCCAACGCAGCCACTTCCGTCTGTCCTGGGCGGACCGGTCTCTGGGTTCTCGGCTGGGCCTCGCCAAGTCGTCCATCTCCTCCTCGTCTCGCACCTCCCGACCCCCTGCCTCTGCTTCCATGAGCTCGGCGTCGATCGTGCTGACGGTGGAGCAAGATCTGGCGGTCTCCTCAGTCCCTCACCATGACCGCGACTCCCAGGTCGAGGACTTGCCGGCTGGGTCTGTGGCTCCTACGGCTGGTCAGGCGTCTCCTGGGCCTTCCCCACCCTCACCTCCTGTGCCTCCGGGTTGTCGGCTTGGATGTCTTCAGTGAACTCCTTCATGGCAAGAATGGAGGGCCACTTAACTTCTGGGTCCCAGAGGCGTCGCAGGTCCCCATCGCCTGCTTCCCTCTCACCGTTGTCTCCTTCTGAGTCTGTGGTAGTCGAGGATGACTACCTGGTGTGCTCCGACGGGGAAGAGGATGCTGCCCTACCCGTGCCCAAGCGACGACGGTTCGGGGACTTCCGCCCCCTGGCTTCCTGTCCGCCGGCCCTTCCTCCGCTTTTCTTCTGAGGTGCCTTCTAGGTGCACTTCCCCTCGTCCCGCTGCGGAGGATGCCTTGGGACTCCCTCCTTCTTCCTCCGTCCTGTTTACCTGGGCACCGATGCCACCGTGTCGATTGCTTTGAGACGGTTGACGGGCGTCTTGTTGCCATCGGTCGTCTGGAGGACGGCTCCTGGGGCCCAGTTCCGGACTTGGAGGTGCGTCGCTCCCGGGTGGACGGGGGACAGGAGTCCTTCCTCTACCGCCGGATTCCTTTCTCTCGCCTGAACGCTCCCTCGAAGCAGCCTGCGGTTTCTTCGGCGGCCGCTTTGGATGCTCTGGCCTCCTTACTGGCTGAGCCTAGTTTGGTCAGGATGGCTTCCGTGCGTGGAGGGAAGCCAGGATGCCAGGTGGCTTTCTCTCGGGGGCCAAGACCGGTTGCCCTGGATGAAGGCCGGCCTGGACCCTGCCGAAGTGTGGAGAGCGGGTACCACCAGTGTGAACCGGGGTCCTTCTCCGTCCTGGGCCCCGATCCCGGTTCTCCCGGCCTCTGGTGGCTTTCCACGTGTGATGGCTGATTTCCTCCGGGTGTCCCGTTTTTCTGCCAAGGACCTCCCGTGGCGGGCGCAACCGGTGAAGGAGGAGTTTTTTCGCCGGGACTTTCAGGAGCGGCAACACGCCTCCCTGTTGACCTCTTCTGTTGCCTTCTTCAGTCAGCTGGCGGAGTGGCTCTCCTCCCTCGCCGTGGATCACTCTTCTCTCTCCCCGGCCTCCCGGTCGGATGTCTGTCGGGCTTTGTCGACCGCCTGTGATGCATTCGGCGCCTCCCTCCTCCCGACGGTCCGCCCTGCCATTGACAGGGCCGTCACTGCCCGCTTGGCTCTTCGGCGCGAGACTTTTCGGGGCCTGCCGGAGCTGACTCGACAGCAGATTCTCCGGATTAGTCCCTTCGATTCGGAGGTCTTGTCGGAGCCCTCCTTGCAGCAGTGTCTCGCCTCAATCCCCCCCACCGTCACTCTGGTGTCTACTCCGGCCCCCAGACCGTCTCGGCCGGGGGGTTCCGGGAGGGGGTCCAGCAGTGTTCGTCGGGGCTCTTCTCGTCGGGAGGGGCAGTCCAGGAGTGCTCACCCCCGTGTGGATGGCCCCCAGGATCCTCGTCGTCCCAGTCGGGGTGGGCCTTCCGGGTTCAGGGGCTCTGGGTCTCGGGCCTTTCTGTCCACAAGCCTTCCTCCAAGGGTCGCTCTCGCTTCTGAGCCTCCCTTCCAGGGCCTCCTGTCCGGGTTTCGGGCAGCCTGGCCGCAGAGAGGTTGGGCCGCCAGGGTGGTTCGAAACGGTCTTTTCTTGGCCCTGGATTGCCCTACCGCCCCTTCGGCGACCTCCTTCTTGGACGCCGGTCTCCACAGTACTCGCCGCCCACGTGTCGGACATGCACTCCTCCGGGGTAGTGGAGAAGGCGCGGGGAAAGGTCTTCCTTTCCCGCATTTTCATCGTACCCAAGAAGGACTCTTCGAAGGGGCGGCTTATCTTGGACCTCAGCCGCCTAAACGGATTTGTGCGCAACCACCGGTTCCGTATGCTGACCTTGGCCCAGGTCCGCCTTCGGCTGAGGCAAGGGGACTGGATGGCGTCCCTCGATCTCAAGGACGCCTACTGGCATGTCCCCATTCATCCTCGGTTCCGGCGCTTCCTGGCCTTCCAGGTGGGATCGGACACGTGGCAGTTCACCAGACTGCCCTTCGGCCTCTCCATCGCTCCGAGGGTTTTTACGCGGCTCACCATGGCTCAGCGGATGGTGTCTGCAGGGGTCAATTGCCTCATGTATTTGGACGATTGGCTGGTGTCCGCCCCGTCTCAGGAGGAAGCGGTTCGCATGCTGACCGAGCTTTGGCGGTGGCGGGGGAGATGGGTTCCTAGTCAACAAGGGAAAGTCCGTCCTTACCCCTCTCCCCGCATTACTTGGCTGGGCATGCAATGGGACTCCCGTTCAGCTGCGGTCCGCATCTCGGGGGAAAATGCGGCCAAGCTCATCAACGCCTCTTCCGGGCCTCGGTGTCCCGTTTTTTGTCAAGGAGGCATTGGGAGTCCCTTCTCGGCTCGCTCAACTTCGCCGCAGAAGTCACTCCCCTGGGCCGTCTTCGTCTCCGTCGCCTTGTCCGGGTGGTGAACACAGCCGTTCCGGTGCGGCCCCGCGACTTGCTCCGGCCCGTCCCTCCCCTGTGCCCTCACACTACTGGACGAGTGGTTGGTGGAGGGCGGTTTCTCCGCGTGGACGGGGTGGCTGCCTCCGCCCCCTACGGTCTTCGTGATGTCGGATGCGTCGGACGTCGGGTGGGGCTACCAATCCTCCGACGGCCGGCAGGGTTTCGGCGGGTGGTCCGGGGTGGAGCGCAGACTCCACATCAACGTCAAGGAGCTGCTGGTCCCTCTTCTCTTCCCGATCGAACCCGATCCCAGATGGGACGGCCTCTCTGCTTCGAGATGGACAACATGGTCGCGGTCCACTGTCTCGCCCGCCAAGGGACTTCCAGATCCGCCCTTCTGTGTCCCTTTCGGAGCAGATCTTCGGCCTGGCGGCCCGTTTTCCACCTTCATCTGTCTGCCAGGTCCTGCCGGGAGTGGAGAATGTGTGGGGCCGACGCACTGTCTCGCTTCCAGGGCTCGTCGGTAGAGTGGCAGCTTCACCCGGAGCGCTTTGCGGCTCTCTGTCGGCGTTGGGGCACTCCGGAGGTGGACCTCTTTGCGTCCCGCCGCTTGCCCAACTACAGGCCTTTTTGACGAGGGGGGACCGGACAGCTGCGGGAGGCCCGGACGCCCTCACGGAAGACTGGAACAGGTGGCGCCATGTTTACCTGTTTCCGCCTCCCTGCACCAGTGTCCTCCTGAAGGTATGCAACAAACTGCGTTCCTACAGGGGCAAGGTGACCATGGTGGCTCCTCTCTGGCCGGCGCAACCGTGGTTCTCCGAACTGAAGGCCTGGTGTCCCTCCCCGGTTCCTCTAGGGGCCCTCGCTTTGTTGGAGGAGCTCCGGCCAGGCTTCTTTCCACCTTG
Organism: Chionoecetes opilio; assembly: GCA_016584305.1. Lineage (NCBI taxonomy): Eukaryota > Metazoa > Arthropoda > Malacostraca > Decapoda > Majidae > Chionoecetes > Chionoecetes opilio. Next base: position 205,139 of record JACEEZ010021023.1, read on the forward strand.
AAGCTACACGCCTGGAGTTTCTCCGTACCTCTCTCCGTCGGGACGGTCTCGGACGCGTCAGCGGAGGACATGTTGGCGGCTCTTCGCCGTCCTCTACGAGACAGTATCAGTCTCACTGGAAGGCCTTTCAGTCGTTCCTCAAAACTCAAGGGCCTCCGTGACGTCTCTGAATCGGTCGTCCTGGATTTCCTCTCCTTCCTGGCCCACGACCGTGGGAGGTCCTCCGCTACTCTCTCCACTCACCTTGCGGCCCTGGCTGACCCCCTCAAATACGGTTGGGGTTTGGTCCTGGACCGGCGTTCTGTGACCCTGTTGAAGAGGGGTTTGTTCCACCAAAACCCCCCTCCCCGTCGTCCTGGTCCCTTCTGGTCCCTGGAGAAGGTTCTCCGGTTCCTGCAGGGCGACCAGTTTGGGTCGGACGCTGCCGGACCTCGCCTTCTTCAGAAGGCCTTGTTCCTGGTGGCCCTGGCTACGGGGTTTCGGGCTTCTCAGCTGAGGGCGCTGACCCGTTTCCCCCAGTGGACGACCTTCTCGCGGGACGGCTCCGCTGTCTCCCTCGCCCTCTCGCCCAAGGTGCTGGGTAAGAACGAGCGGCAGGACCACCGTCTCCAACCGGTCGTCGTTCGGCTTGTCTGCTGGGGACGCCGCACACCCCTTGTGCCCGGTTTCGGCGCTCCGGTGTTACCTGGATGCTTCCGAGCCCTGGGCGTGCGACCTGCAGTTCCTGTTCCGCGATCCTGTCTCTGGTCGTCCCTTCACCACCAGGGGGATTGCCGGCCGGCTCCGGGGCGTCATCGAGTCGGCGGATCCGGGTCACGCCCCTCGCGCCCATGACGTCCGGGGTGTTGCTGCGTCTCTGGCCTTCCTCCGCACCCATTCCTTGGAGAGGGTACGGGAAGGGGGACAGTGGAGTACGGCCTCGTGCTTCGTGGCTCGTTACCTGTCCCACTCCGTCGTGGACTTCCCCTGTGTTGCCCTGGGACTCCCTCCTACCGGAGGGGCTGGGGTGGTGGACGCCGGGCCTCCCATTGACGTCTCCGCTTGATTCGGGTGAGTATACTAGTGGTATCGTTTTGTTCTTGTGCAGTTGCTCTTTTGCCTCCCCGCGGGGGTCGGGGGCTTCTTGCCCCGTCTCCAAGTGGCAGGTAGCTTAGTGCACTAGCTCTAAGGGGACCTAAAATGACGGCTTTGAAGTATGAAAAGCCTATTTTTGGGTCCCTGACAGAGCTAGTGCACGGCCTTCGCCTCCACCCTTCCTTCCCCGCCAAGTTTTTCAGCCCCTCTCCCCGGGAGATGATTTTTGGGATGGTTATGATGGCTCCGATCCGGCTGGCGGACAGCCGGCCTCGGTCAGATGGCACGGCGTTGCCAGACGTATGTTTCTTTTTCAGATTATCTATGTGTAGCCTGGTAATGTGTTACCAGATGTTGGAATTGGTTGCCTGTATACCCAGGGTTTGCCCTGGGTGGCGATCTTTCCTATCCTATAGCTTAGTGCACTAGCTCTGTCAGGGACCCAAAAATAGGCTTTTCATACTTCAAAGCCGTCATTTTCAAAAGTTAAGAAACGAAGACGACAATCGCCGAATTTGTTGCGCGGCATTGTTGAGCTCTGTTCTGCAGGCGTCGCGTGTATTCATTCATAGACCACTTTGTTGGATGTTAGGAATTTTAAGGGGGACTCTTATATTCCGGGAACACACATTATTATTTATTTTTTCTCGAAAACTAATAATGTTATGGGAAACGTTCTTATATACAAAAGTGTTTAGAATAATGTGGTGTACAATGTATGTGCAAATGAAAAGATCGAAGGAAAAAACTTGGTAAAAATTTGGTAACGCGGTAATGCACTTTTTAATTTTGGTAAAAGGTTTTCGCGTAACGCATAACGCGGACCGCTCTAAGGAAATTAAAATGGTAAACCTTGAGGTAATGCCCCCTATTTTTCGGTAAGCATTGAGGTAATGCAAAACCGTCCGGGGGTAAAGGCCTAGCTCTGCCGCTGGGGAAAATAACGGGGAAAAGGGAAAGACATCCGGGAAAAACTACCACTAAACCTGTGAAAAATCAAATTGAATCTGGAGCAGAGGAAAAGTATTTTAAAAGGGTTTTCACATGAATTTTTATATATCCGTAATCGAAAAGTTTTATTTGGACTGTTGCTGTAAAAGTTAACAAGAATATAACGCGTGCACATGTAACATGGCAAAAAACGCCTGCAGCACACCACACCAACCCCACGCGACGGACGACACAACACCACGGACTACATTCATGGTACGTACGCGTGACTAAAGTGTGGAAGGAAATAGCTAGCGAGTCCTTGTTGCATTATGGTTCTATGCATCTAAACGCGGCGGGAGAGGAGACAACCGGGGATAACGTTTTTTTTCGACCCGTCCGGTGTTAACGCTGCTGCCTCAAATGCCTGGCCCCTGCTTGCCTCTCCTGATGGTGCCGAGTAATCAGCAGGGACAATGGCAGGCCCAAGCAGTTAATTGTTGGAAGCATGTGCGCTGTGTTCACCATTACACAAAGGATGGACGCTAATCCAATCGTTTTCGTCGGTACAAGGGGATGGAAGGCAAGGGCAAAGACTACTGTATAGAGTAGTCTTTGGCAAGGGATAAAATTTTTTTTACATAGTACGTAAATGGTTCCCCTACACTTCGTTTTCCCCTCATGAGTAATGTATTCGGTGTCTAACGTTTTCCCGTAAAATGAATGTGACTGCGGTCTGCGACCAAAAACAGATTTAAATTTAAAGCTCCGCCAAATCTCGTCAACCTCGATTCCGTGCTTTGTTGCCTACGTCTGTCAGCGGCGCTGCTTCACGCAATCACGCCATACAGCCACACTGAGGCACTACACAGAGGAGAGCATCAGAATGTCTTCCACGCACAGAGCATTGAAATGAAATATAAGAAACACAAACGAAGATGGGGTACTTAATTTATTATGGCAATGCAACAATAGTAATAATGAGCACGTCTGCAATGCCGTGTTGGATGTCAAGATAAATGAATGACGTCAGTGATGTATGTCAACACCAGCAGGTGCGGAGAGGCTCCACCGATGACCGTTTTTAAAGATGGGTGGTATTTTAGGCACCTCCCGCTCTGATGGAAGATCAGAGAGGGGACTAATAGGAGGAAGATGCTATTAGTACCACCTCCCTTATTAATATGAGGATGAATAACGCCTGGATGTTGAGAGAAAGAAGGGAGGATGAAGCGAATGTTGGCAGCTGATGATATCGCCTCCGAGTTGACTTGTGTTCCTGCCTTGTTTATGCGGGATTTATATTTGCTTAGCTCATCGTCTACCAAAATTATTGCCGGTGTAGCAATTTGAATGTCGACCTAGTCTGAAGATGGACGCTTTTCAAATCGCACCGCACTTCCCCGGCGGTACACTGTGACATACGTGTCTGTGGTGTACTGAGTACTGACGTGCCAAGCCACACGATGTCGGTGTGACACAGACATACAGACCCGCGGCCTCAAACCCTTCACCCCTGCACCTCACCGCCCCGCGTAAAATGTTGCATGGTGTGACATGGCCTCGCGAATAACGTGACGTGCCATTGTCAAACACTACGCGTGCCAAGCCTGACAGGCGTATCTAAGGTTACCGACACCTGATCTACACTATACAGACTACTACTATATAGTACTACTAATACATACTGCAACTAACAGTACCTACTATTGATAGTAATAATAATGATCATTCTGAAAATAATCATGATAATAATAGTGAATATATTAATAATGATAGTAATAATGATGATAAAACTAACACTAGTGCTGATATATTATCACCAATAATGATAATAGTCATCAACGACTGGTACTACTTTTACGGGTACTGATATAAAATGTGGGAGATAATAGTATGATGATAATAATGATGATTGATTTAATGCCTAAAAAGGGGGAAATGTGCCAGACATCGGGATAATAATGATAAGCAGCAACAGTTACTACTAACAATCATGATCCAGATACCGGATGTAGCAGGATAATTGATAATAACACTGGTCGACACCAAAAATGCTTCTGAGTTCATTGTGTGTGGGTTGGAAAGCATTTTCGCTGCTGATTTAAAAAATGGCATTGCTTTTTCTCTAGCACGTATAGTTTTTGAAATATCGGCATTTTAAATTTTAATAGCTATTATAATTATATACGTATATATAATTAATCGCAACAATCCCCCTACGTTAATATATATTACTCGTAATTAAACTCTGGTGGTGCCTGCGGCTTTATTAGGACCTAATGTACATATCTGGCAAAAAATATACTTAAATTATGTTCCAAATATATCCGAAAATGTGCCACATCTTGGAAATATCCGAAAATATGCCAAAACACAGTAAATTTTGACTTTATATATAAAATATATATATATATATATACATATATTATATATATATATAATATATATATATATATATAATATATATATATATATTTAATTATTTTGGAACACAACTTCGAGTTTTTTTGAANAAATAAAGTTTTTTTAATTAATTTTTTTTATTGCAACTTGTTATCGTACCATTTGTCCTCATATCTTATCATATCTTTTTTTTCAGTTGGTGTTTCGAACAGCGAAATGTCTATGACTTATCAGCTAGTGGATCCACTGCAACCTGGACAATCAAAGGCGCAGGTACAGACGGATTGGAACAAGTGCGTTTTGTGCCAAAAAATCACACGGGAAAGTTTGCAATGCCCAGCAGAATCAAAACGGCACGATGTTGGAGTTGTTATTCTACCATTGCCTTCAACATCAGACGTTTCAATGAACTTCACGAATTACCGATGCCACTAGAATTAGGACGCCTTGATGACGGGAATGGCATTGAAGCTACGTTTTCTGGAGAACAATGCCAGGTGACACAAATCCTGCCATACAAAATTCAATAATATAAAACTAACCACGAGCAGAAAAAAGGAAATGCACACAGGGTTGCGACCCTGATGCTACTACATCCAAGAAATACACTCGTCAAGTCGCTCATCATGAAGTGGCAGCATCGGATGTCTGTTTTTTTAGGTCCCCTTAGAGCTAGTGCACTAAGCTATAGGATAGGAAAGATCGCCACCCAGGGCAAACCCTGGGTATACAGGCAACCAATACCAACATCTGGTTAGGTAACCAGGCTACACATAGAAGAACTGAAAGAAAAAGAAACATACTCTGGCAACGCCGTGCCATCCTGACCGAGGCCGGCTGCCGCCAGCCGGCTCGGAGCCATCATTCTTATTTTTTGCCTTCATAGCGTCAACACCTGCTGCGTCTCCCTGTAAACACGTGTGTTTCTATTCAGGCCATATGGTAAGCACCTGCTGTTTTGTTCGTGTTTACGTGGGTGTGAAGTTTTACCCATTCATGCTTCGTAATCTTCTGTAGGGTTTACGGGCATGAGTGTAGTTTATTCTTCATCCCTGGCCGGGGCCAGCTGTGTCTTAAATATATTTTATTCGGCTGGTGTCTGTGTCTGTGGTGTTAAGCTACGCCCCAGGGGCGCGGCTTTCACCCTTTCTCTCCTGGGCATTATTTCCCCGCCAGGGCGTCCCTGGCCTGACACCTGGTCTGCCACGTGTAAGCTGAGATGGGCGGATGGTTACGTAGTTCTCCCAGCCACGCCCCCCCCCCCTCGCCCGGACCCTCCCAAGGGCTGGTGCGGGGGGTTTGGTGGTACCTGGTCTGCCACGTGTAAGCTGAAATGGGCGGATGGTTACGTAGTTCTCCCAGCCACGCCCCCCCACCCGCCCGGACCCTCCTAAGGGCCGGTGCGGGGGGTTTGGTGGTACCTGGTCTGCCACGTGTAAGCTGAGATGGGCGGATGGTTACGTAGTTCTCCCAGCCACGCCCCCCCCCGCCCGGACCCTCCCAAGGGCTGGTGCGGGGGGTTTGGTGGTTCCTGGTCTGCCACGCCCCTGGCCTGCCACGTGTGCGCTGAGATGGGCGGATGGTTACGTCGCTCTTGCTGGTGCCCAACCTTCCCCGCTCCAACGCCCGGACCCTCCCATGGGCCGGGTAGGGGAGTTGAGCGGTCCCTGGCTGCCACGTCGACCCCCCCCCTCCCCCAACCATCCACTTACCTGGGGGTCGGGGCAGTGCGTGTGGCGATGCAGGTGGGGGTTTTGGGGGCGTTTCGTGTTGCGTCTAGTCCCTTTCCCCCTCACTATTTTACCCTTCTTTTCCAGCGGATCAATTGTGAGGCCCAGGGCTGCTCGGTGTCTTTTAGGTCCCGAGGCCACAAGTTCTGCTCCTCGCACGCCCCGTGCCTTCTGTCGGACCTTTTTCGTCCCGCCGATTGCCCGGTATGCTGTGGATGGCTGCGGCTCATCCTCCCGGAGGGGGGTGTGCCCTCCTTTACCGGCGAGGCCTATGCTGACCTCAAGGAGTGGTGGTCGAAGGCTTTGAAGTCTCGCCAACGCAGCCACTTCCGTCTGTCCTGGGCGGACCGGCCTCTGGGTTCTCGGCTGGGCCTCGCCAAGTCGTCCATTTCCTCCTCGTCTCGCACCTCCCGACCCCCTGCCTCTGCTTCCATGAGCTCGGCGTCGATCGTGCTGACGGTGGAGCAAGATCTGGCGGTCTCCTCAGTTCCTCACCATGACCGCGACTCCCAGGTCGAGGACTTACCGGCTGGTCTGTGGCTCCTACGGCTGGTCAGCGTCTCCTGGGCCTTCCCCACCCTCACCTCCTGTGCCTCCGGGGTTGTCGGCTTGGATGACTTCAGTGAACTCCTTCATGGCAAGAATGGAGGGCCACTTAACTTCTGGGTCCCATTCTCCGACACCGAGGCGTCGCAGGTCCCCTTCGCCTGCTTCCCTCTCACCGGTGCCTCCTTCTGAGTCTGTGGTAGTCGAGGATGACTACCTGGTGTGCTCCGACGGGGAAGAGGATGCTGCCCTACCCGTGCCCAAGCGACGACGGTTCGGGGACTTCCGCCCCCTGGCTTCCTGTCCACCGGGCCCTTCCTCCGCCTTTTCTTCTGAGGTGCCTTCTAGGTGCACTTCCCCTCGTCCCGCTGCGGAGGATGCCTTGGGACTCCCTCCTTCTTCCTCCGTCCTGTTTACCTGGGCACCGATGCCACCGTCGATTGCTTGTGAGACGGTTGACGGGCGGCTTGTTGCCATCGGTCGTCTGGAGGACGGCTCCTGGGGCCCAGTTCCGGACTTGGAGGTGCGTCACTCCCGGGAGGATGGGGGACAGGAGTCCTACCTCTACCGCCGGATTCCTTTCTCTCGCCTGAACGCTCCCTCGAAGCAGCCTGCGGTTTCTTCGGCGGCCGCTTTGGATGCTCTGGCCTCCTTACTGGCTGAGCCTAGTTTGGTCAGGGATGGCTTCCCGTGCGTGGAGGGAAGCCAGGATGCCAGGTGGCTTTCTCTCGGGGGCCAAGAACGGTTGCCCTGGATGAAGGCCGGCCTGGACCCTGCCGAAGTGTGGAGAGCGGGTACCACCAGTGTGAACCGGGGTCCTTCTCCGTCCTGGGCCCCGATCCCGGTTCTCCCGGCCTCTGGTGGCTTTCCACGTGTGATGGCTGATTTCCCCCGGGTGTCCCGGCTTTCTGCCAAGGACCTCCCGTGGCGGGCGCAACCGGTGAAGGAGGAGCTTTTTCGCCGGGACTTTCAGGAGCGGCAACACGCCTCCCTGTTGACCTCTTCTGTTGCCTTCTTCAGTCAGCTGGCGGAGTGGCTCTCCTCCCTCGCCGTGGATCACTCTTCCCTCTCCCCGGCCTCCCGGTCGGATGTCTGTCGGGCTTTGTCGACCGCCTGTGATGCGTTTGGCGCCTCCCTCCTCCCGACGGTCCGCCCTGCCATTGACAGGGCCGTCACTGCCCGCTTGGCTCTTCGGCGCGAGGCTTTTCGGGGCCTGCCGGAGCTGACTCGACAGCAGATTCTCCGGATTAGTCCCTTCGATTCGGAGGTCTTGTCGGAGCCCTCCTTGCAGCAGTGTCTCGCCTCAATCCCCCCCACCGTCACTCTGGTGTCTACTCCGGCCCCCAGACCGTCTCGGCCGGGGGTTTCCGGGAGGGGGTCCAGCAGTGGTCGTCGGGGCTCCTCTCGTCGGGAGGGGCAGTCCAGGAGTGCTCACCCCCGTGTGGATGGCCCCCAGGATCCTCGTCGTCCCAGTCGGGGTGGGCCTTCCGGGTTCAGGGGCTCTGGGTCTCGGGCCTTTCGCTCGGGGCCCGCTACTGTCCACAAGCCTTCCTCCAAGGGTCGCTCTCGCTTCTGAGCCTCCCTTCCAGGGCCTCCTGTCCGGGTTTCGGGCAGCCTGGCCGCAGAGAGGTTGGGCCGCCAGGGTGGTCCGAAACGGTCTTTCTTGGCCCTGGATTGCCCTATCGCCCCTTCGGCGACCTCCTTCTTGGACGCCGGTCTCCACAGTGCTCGCCGCCCACGTGTCGGACATGCACTCCTCCGGGGTAGTGGAGAGCGCGGGGAAAGGTCTTCCTTTCCCGCATTTTCATCGTACCCAAGAAGGACTCTTCGAAGGGGCGGCTTATCTTGGACCTCAGCCGCCTAAACGGATTTGTGCGCAACCACCGGTTCCGTATGCTGACCTTGGCACAGGTCCGCCTTCGGCTGAGGCAAGGGGACTGGATGGCGTCCCTCGATCTCAAGGACGCCTACTGGCATGTCCCCATTCATCCTCGGTTCCGGCGCTTCCTGGCCTTCCAGGTGGGATCGGACACGTGGCAGTTCACCAGACTGCCCTTCGGCCTCTCCATCGCTCCGAGGGTTTTTACGCGGCTCACCAAGGTGGTGGCTCAGCGGATGGTGTCTGCAGGGGTCAATTGCCTCATGTATTTGGACGATTGGCTGGTGTCCGCCCCGTCTCAGGACGAAGCGGTTCGCATGCTGGACCGAGCTTTGGCGGTGGCGGGGGAGATGGGGTTCCTAGTCAACAAGGGAAAGTCCGTCCTTACCCCCTCTCCCCGCATTACTTGGCTGGGCATGCAATGGGACTCCCGTTCAGCTGCGGTCCGCATCTCGGGGGAAAATGCGGCCAAGCTTCATCAACGCCTCTTCCGGGCCTCGGTGTCCCGTTTTTTGTCAAGGAGGCATTGGGAGTCCCTTCTCGGCTCGCTCAACTTCGCCGCAGAAGTCACTCCCTTAGGCCGCCTTCGTCTCCGTCGCCTTGTCCGGGTGGTGAACACAGCCGTTCCGGTGCGGCCCCGCGACTTGCTCCGGCCCGTCCCTCCCCTGGCCCTCACACTACTGGACGAGTGGTTGGTGGAGGGCGGTTTCTCCGCGTGGACGGGGTGGCTGCCTCCGCCCCCTACGGTCTTCGTGATGTCGGATGCGTCGGACGTCGGGTGGGGCTACCAATCCTCCGACGGCCGGCAGGGTTTCGGCGGGTGGTCCGGGGTGGAGCGCAGACTCCACATCAACGTCAAGGAACTGCTGGTCCGTCTTCTCTTCCTCCGATCGAACCCGATCCCAGAAGGGACGGCTCTCTGCTTCGAGATGGACAACATGGTCGCGGTCCACTGTCTCGCCCGCCAAGGGACATCCAGATCCGCCCTTCTGTTGTCCCTTTCGGAGCAGATCTTCGGCCTGGCGGCCCGTTTCCACCTTCATCTGTCTGCCAGGTTCCTGCCGGGAGTGGAGAATGTGTGGGCCGACGCCCTGTCTCGCTTCCGGGGCTCGTCGGTGGAGTGGCAGCTTCACCCGGAGCGCTTTGGGGCTCTCTGTCGGCGGTGGGGCACTCCGGAGGTGGACCTCTTCGCGTCCCGCCGCTCTGCCCAACTACAGGCCTTTTTGAAGAGGGGGGACCGGACAGCTGCGGGAGGCCCGGACGCCCTCACGGAAGACTGGAACAGGTGGCGCCATGTTTACCTGTTTCCGCCTCCCTGCACCAGTGTCCTCCTGAAGGTATGCAACAAACTGCGTTCCTACAGGGGCAAGGTGACCATGGTGGCTCCTTTCTGGCCGGCGCAACCGTGGTTCTCCGAACTGAAGGCCTGGTGTCCCTCCCCGGTTCCTCTAGGGGCCCTCGCTTTGTTGGAGGAGCTCCCGGCCAGGCTTCTTTCCACCTTGAAGCTACACGCCTGGAGTTTCTCCGTACCTCTCTCCGTCGGACGGTCCTCGGACGCGGTAGCGGAGGACATGTTGGCGGCTCTTCGCCCGTCCTCTACGAGACAGTATCAGTCTCACTGGAAGGCCTTTCAGTCGTTCCTCAAACTCAAGGGCCTCCGCGACGTCTCTGAATCGGTCGTCCTGGATTTCCTCTCCTTCCTGGCCCACGACCGTGGGAGGTCCTCCGCTACTCTCTCCACTCACCTTGCGGCCCTGGCTGACCCCCTCAAATACGGTTGGGGTTTGGTCCTGGACCGGCGTTCTGTGACCCTGTTGAAGAGGGTTTTGTTCCACCAAAACCCCCCTCCCCGTCGTCCTGGTCCCTTCTGGTCCCTGGAGAAGGTTCTCCGGTTCCTGCAGGGCGACCAGTTTGGGTCGGACGCTGCCGGACCTCGCCTCCTTCAGAAGGCCTTGTTCCTGGTGGCCCTGGCTACGGGGTTTCGGGCTTCTCAGCTGAGGGCGCTGACCCGTTTCCCCCAGTGGACGACCTTCTCGCGGGACGGCTCCGCTGTCTCCCTCTCCCTCTCGCCCAAGGTGCTGGGTAAGAACGAGCGGCAGGACCACCGTCTCCAACCGGTCGTCGTTCCGGCTTGGTCTGCTGGGGACGCCGCACACCCCTTGTGCCCGGTTTCGGCGCTCCGGTGTTACCTGGATGCTTTTCGAGCCCTGGGCGTGTAACCTGCAGTTCCTGTTCCGCGATCCTGTCACTGGTCGTCCCCTCACCACCAGGGGGATTGCCGGCCGACTCCGGGGCGTCATCGAGTCGGCGGATCCGGGTCACGCCCCTCGCGCCCATGACGTCCGGGGTGTTGCTGCGTCTCTGGCCTTCCTCCGCACCCATTCCTTGGAGAGGGTACGGGAAGGGGGACAGTGGAGTACGGCCTCGTGCTTCGTGGCTCGTTACCTGTCCCACTCCGTCGTGGACTTCCCCTGTGTTGCCCTGGGACTCCCTCCGTCCGGAGGGGCTGGGGTGGTGGACGCCGGGCCTCCCATTGACGTCTCCGCTTGATTCGGGTGAGTATACTAGTGGTATGGTTTTTGTTCTTGTGCAGTTGCTCTTTTGCCTCCCCGCGGGGGTCGGGGGCTTCTTGCCCCGTCTCCAAGTGGCAGGTAGCTTAGTGCACTAGCTCTAAGGGGACCTAAAATGACGGCTTTGAAGTATGAAAAGCCTATTTTTGGGTCCCTGACAGAGCTAGTGCACGGCCTTCGGCCTCCCACCCTTCCTTCCCCGCCAAGTTTTCAGCCCTCTCCCCGGGGATGATTATTGGGATGGTTATGATGGCTCCGAACCGGCTGGCGGCAGCCGGCCTCGGTCAGATGGCACGGCGTTGCCAGACGTATGTTTCTTTTTCTTTCAGTTCTTCTATGTGTAGCCTGGTTACCTAACCAGATGTTGGTATTGGTTGCCTGTATACCCAGGGTTTGCCCTGGGTGGCGATCTTTCCTATCCTATAGCTTAGTGCACTAGCTCTGTCAGGGACCCAAAAATAGGCTTTTCATACTTCAAAACCGTCATTATGCGAAGATGTGTCAACTTCCGAACCACTCAGTGAGGCATCAACTTTTCGTCTAGACTCCCGCGTACGTAGATGTGCATTAGACCTGCAGGACGAGAAGCTACTTGCAAAATTGAGTGCTGGGGACATGGTCGCACAAGATGCAAAATATCATCCAAGGTGTCTTGTTTCACTTTATAACAAATTTAAATCATTACAAGATAAACAGAAGATGTCAGCATGTCAGACAACATAGCACAGAGTTAAAAAATCGTATCCTGGCCCAAATCCCATACCTTACGGCTCATAAGGAAGGGCGTGATATACTACTTGCATTTGATAAAGATGTAGGACCTGCCCTCCGTAAAGTCTGCAAAGAAGACTACGATGACGAAGCCATATGTCTTGTGTCTTGCAAGGGCAGCGAAGATAGTACGTAGAGAAATGTTCCAAACTGCAGCTACATTCACAGGTTCATTTGATGAGGACTGCCAAGTAAAATCAGTACCTCAGTCACTGTTGACTTTGGTGGCCATGATCCTCGACGGCCCCAACATCAAGTCTCAATCAGGTGATGGTGTAACCCAAGCAGCCCTCAGCACAGCTCAGTTGTTGCAGTACAATAGCTCCATCCGTCGCAGAGTGGGTAGTACTACTGTGCGTCACAACAAAGACAGAGAAACCCCATTGCCCATCTACATGGGACTCACAGTCCATGCAAGGACTCGGAAACGTGACCTGATTGAGATGCTGTTTGATCTCGGACTGTCCATCTCCTATGACCGAGTGATGGCAATCTCCACATCCACATTTTACAAGCCAATATGCACTCTAGACCTTGCCCCCATTCGTGGAGTAAACATTTTACACGCCAATATGCACTCTAGACCTTGCCCCCATTTTAGTCAGGCAGATAGGTGTATCCATCATAAGAATTGTGGGTTTATACGTACAAGCATGTAATTTGGCACAGTCATAGATAATAGTGGTTTACTTAAAATAAATATGTACTTACCTGTCAACTAGTTAATTTGGTCCTGTAATTTCACTGAAACATTGACTCCTGAACGCGGAGGTTCCGAAATTTGATGAGTCAGCCCTTATTACTCTCCCTGGTGGGTTAATTGACATTGCTGGCAACATAAATGCAAATTGTGGTCATTTGGAGTATACAATTATGGCATATATGTGTATCTAGAGTCATTTCATTAGAACATAAAGAAGCATTTGTGTCGCATTTGTGTCGTCCGGTTAAAAATAATCGCGGTCACAACGGTCATTTTGTAAAATGGCCGCCACGGCTACCATAGGACGTTTTCGCGGTGGGTCCATATCTGGAATTATTCATTAGATTATTATCTATGCCTGTGCCAAATTTCATGCTTGTACGTCTAAACCCACAATTCTTATGATGGATACACCTTATCTGCCTCAATCAATCAATCATTGGGGGCATACGCCGGGGGGCGCGTCGCCTCGCCCACCCTACGACGCCACTCCCGGGGTCACCACGCGCGAGTTCCCATGCAGGCTCCTTTCCCATACCAAGCAGCTCTCGACAAGAAACATCAACTTGCCCCAGCCACGAGCCTTGTGGGCGCCCCCTTGGCCTCCTCCACGCCGGATTACCTCTTCAAGATACAACCCGATGGGAAGGATCGGTTTCAGGGTAGCGTGCCACATGCCCATATAGCCGAAGTTGGCGCTGACGGACTATGCAGGTAATAGGCCTCGATTCAGTCTCACGGTGCAATCGCTGATTTGATACGTAATCATCCCAGCAATACCCCATGATTCTGCGAAAACACTTATTACCAAAGGCATTGATTCGTCTCTTCAAGTCACTATTTAGTGTCCATGTCTCACAACCATAGAGTAAGACAGGGATCACAAGCGACTTGAAGATCCGGATCTTTGTCCTCCTGCACAGGTACCGACAACGCCAAATACTCCCGCTGAGCGAGTCCATAACACCGTGGGCTATGCCAATCCGCCGTAAGACTTCTTGACGTGACCCGCCGTCATTATGGACTGCGCTACCAAGGTATGTAAAACTTTCCAAGATCTCAATGTCCTCGCCACACGCATGAACAGAATGTACTGTTTCATCTAGTAAGTCTCCAAACACCTGGACCTTGGTCTTGGTCTCTCTTGGCTCAGGAGACCTCAAGTCCCAAAGGCTTTGCCTCCTCGTGCAGCGCATCGAGAGCCATCACCAGGACCTCCAGCGACTCAGCAAAGATTACTGCATCATCGGCAAAAACAAGATCAGTGATCTTGGTGTTGCCGACGGATGCTCCACATCCACTTTGATCTACAACCTTGTCCAATACCCAGTCCATACAAGCGTTGAAAAGAGATGGGGCAAGGACGCACCCTTGCCTCACTACTGTATTCACAGGAAAGAAGCCGGATACACCTGCCCCACACTTCACAGCACTCTCAATCTCACTCTCTTCACTATCTGCCTGACTACACCGTATTAGCTCTATTTCTAGCCTCAATACATTGTTTCCTAGGTCAGAGGTCTGAGCTCACCCTCACTCCCACATCTTTCTGATCTTTTCAGCGATACATTGCGTATGGTGTATCTATTACCCGGATTTTTTATACCAACATTCATAACGCTGCACTTATCAATATTACAATACACCAGAAGTAATGGATCCCTAACCTTGCCTTCCGCCATGATGTTAATTTAAAGTACTCAAGGATAAAATACTTTGATCCTATCTAGACACTTTGACACTTTGCAAGTACCAACTACAAGGTTATTGACTATACAAAGCGCCACTACGCCAGGTCGAACTTAGTGAGCTCGAACCGCTGACCGAATGCAGGAACGCTGCACGCGAGTTCACGGCAGTAAAAGTTGTTACAAGTACCATTATGGGGACAACCAACACTGGTTAATTCCAGTTACCCCGTCCACATACAATTGTTTCAAGTTTGATAGATAGCTATTATAGTTTTGAGGCGCCGCAACTGCGGAGTTATTGACGCCTGCTTACAAAAGATACAGTAAAAGTAATATTAAAAAAAAAAAAAAAAATTTAAATCAAAATATTTAAAATAACAATATATAAAAGAACAATAGTGTAATAGCAATAATAAAAAATAATAAAAGACATCATAACTTGTTGAGAAGGCCAACCCTATCAATAAAGGTATAGACCTCATGTCCCGGGGAGAAACACCTCTCTCCCAACGCCAGGGAGAGACGGTAGGCACCGTCCGCCCCCCGATACCGGGACAAAAATTGCTCACGTAGGTCCCCAAGACTAGGACACTCGACCAGCAAGTGCCGCACAGTTAATGGGGACCAAGCAATCATCACAGTAAGGAGGATGGCCCCTCTCCATGAGGAATCCATGTGTATACATACAAGTATAGATTGTGACCAATACGCAATCGTGCAAAAGCAGTCTCCCATCTGAGGGAGAGATCGCAGTAGCTCCAGTCCTCGATACTTTGGCGGATGGTGCGTAATTTATTTTGCCCTATATTATTCCATCGTTCCTGCCAACTGGTGTGAACTGATCTATGGATTGCCGAGCGTAGGTCCGTAGCCGGCACTACAAAATGTGATAAGAGCTGGTCTTCTAGCTGCAGCGTTTGCCAAGGCATCAGCTTCCTCATTACCGGCAACACACACATGTGCCGGAACTCAACAAAAGCTGACCGTCCGCCCTCGCCTCTTGATCAGATAAAGCCATTCCAGGATGGCATTGACCAGCGGATGGGGAGAGTTAAAATTACAGTGATTGAAGAGCACTACAAGAATCACTAAAAATTGTAAAAGAGACATCCGGAAGGGTAAAAAATAACCATGAGCATATAAAATAGCACTTATTTCAGCCGTAAAAACAGATGAAACACTTGGAAGGCTGGCGCCTCTGTTAAACGATGGGAATAAGACACCGTATCCAACTCCTTCGTCTGATTTGGAACCAGTAAAAGTAAAGTAAACCAACCAGTAAAGAAAGAACCAGTAAAGACAGGGACAGAACCCTGATGTGTGCAATAGTGTTCTAAAAATTGACGTCAGGCTCAGCCTGACGAGGTAAAGAGCCTTTTGAGATCTGAAGTCTTTTGCAGAAGAAAACTTCTGGGAAAAGCCATGGACCGACTCTCGTAGGCCTATGCGGGCAGATCCGTAGAACAGGGAAGGATAGCGTCTCCATAATAACTTTTAATCGGAAGCTAGGAGGCTTTGGTAAGCTTCTGCGCTCATGGTAAATTTGCGATCCTGAATCACAAGACACAGCACGGCAAGCTATTGAGTCAGGAAGGCGTTGGAGGCGATACCAACATCTCAACATGAGGGACTGGCGTTGAAGATCTAATGGGAGGACACCAGCGTCCACCAATAGACTTGGGATGGGAGATGACCTGAATGCCCCGGTTGCCAGAGCAACCACCACGAGCATGGTGTAAAGTATCCAACATCCGCAGTCGAGTGGGTGTGGCAGATGAATACACTTCATATCCATATTCAAGCTTCGAAAGGATAAGTGAGCGATGGAGATATAGGAGTGTAGCGCGATCAGCTCCCCAGCTGGTGTGCGAGAGGACTTTCAGTAGATCCATGGTTCGAAGGCAGTCAGCCTTGACAGCACGAAGGTGAGGTACCCAAGTCAGTCTATTGTCAAAAATGAATCATGAAAACCGGGTCTCTTCCCTACATGGTATTCTCTTATCGTAAAGATACAGGTCTGGGTCGGGATGAATCCCACGGGTTCTGCAAAAATGAACCGCTACAGTCTTCGTTGGAGAAAACCGGAAGCCACGATTCGTCGTCCATTCACAAACTTTATCAATAGCAAGTTGAAGTCTTCTCTCTGCAACCGACATCCTGGAAGCAGCAAAAGAGATTGATAAATCATCCACGTATAATGTACTAACAATCCCCTCTGACAGTACATCAACAATACCATTGATGGCTACAGCGAACAGAGCTACACTCAAGACGCTACCTTGGGAGATGCCACCTGGAAGCAGTTGTTCAGAAGACAGTATGTTGCAACTCGAACTCTAAGAGCCCGGTTGGCTAGGAAACTCTGGAGGAACACAGGCAAACGACCTTTTAGGTAGATTTAGGTAGATGGTAGCCACCATCCTGAGGGATTTCATGCATCCCAAGTGTTTCAAAGAGAGGACGACGAGAGGGATTGTCTCGATACTTATTCTCTCAAGGGTAAAGTCGTTGAAAAAATTCAGGCCTGGACTTGCATTGCGGTTTTCGAGTACCCAAGGCTACCAGAAACTGTGCCCCTGTGAAACAAATAATAATTCCTGGCCCTTTAAAAAGCCTTCACAATTTTAGCAACATTTTCTTTCACCGGATTTGCAAGAAACTTTGTTCATAGTGGCTTTTGCTGATGGTGATCACGAATCTGGTCTTCGTTTTCCGATATTAGGTTCTAAAATAAAATGCTGAGCCATTGTAAGCTTATTTACCCCAGTAAATATATTTTGTACGCCCTTTCAAAACGAAACTATGCTTCTGTGAGAAAATTATATAGAACATGTATTATTGATCTTCGGAAAATGTACAATTGGTATTGAGATAATTTTTACGTCTGTATGATAATACAACTCGACCAATTTTTTAGGCTGCTAATAATGGTCAAAATACTACTTATTGCGTTCCCATGACTATGTAATAT
>JACEEZ010021024.1:5000-66159 GCA_016584305.1 Chionoecetes opilio
ATTTCTAGTTGTTTTTTTACTTCTCCCAAAGGTTGATACCTCCCTTTTTCCCCCAACTATTCCTGTTTTTTCTCTTTCAGTCTTGCTAATTTCACATTTTCTGTTGAACCATTCATTTTTTTTTCTTTTCTCTGATAACTATCCTTGGAACATAGCTATTTATAATTCGGATGAACTCATCCCATTTTTTCTGGTACTCCTTTTTGCATGGAAATTACTCCATTTTGTCTCTCCGAAAAATGTTCTTAATCCGTCAAAGTCTGCTTTTCCATAATTGTATCTTCCTTTCTTGTTTCTTCCTCTTCTCCCCTTTTTTTTGCTATCATTTACTTCAAGTTCAATAAGTACTGGTCACTCTTTTCCCAAATGGGCACTGATAAATTTTACTTTACTAATTATTCCAGTTCTTTCGTCAATAGTAGATCTAGTCTTGATGGTTCTTCGCTACCTCTGATCTTGTGTTCTCTTTAATCCCTGAGTCATAATGTTATTCATTACCAAATCCAACATGTACCACCCCATGAGTCTTCTCCCTTCATATACCATTCTTAACAGCAAACTTCTTTTCAGTTAAAATCTCCCATCAAAATTATGTTCTCAAAAATTTTCCATCATATCTTTAAAAAATTTGCTTGTGTCTCTTATCATGTCTCCATACTCTTCTCTCCCCCAGGAATTTGTCTTAGGTGGAACGTATACGATTACTAAGTCTCTTGTTCTTCCTTTTTTCATCACCAACTCTACCTTCAACACCTCTGCCATACCTTCTCCTTTTTCCACATTCCCTACTACCACATCTTTCCTTGTTAACACCATTACACTAACTCCCTTTTTCTGATTTCTGTTTCGCCTCCATACATTATATTGACCCTCCCCAACTGGCACATCCTCAGAATCACTCAGCTTCGTTTCTACTAAACCCAATGTCTGGTTTCTTGGCTCTCAGATAATAGTTTACTTCTGTTAATGTTGACACTAGCCCATTTATATTTGTGTACGATACCCGCCATCCTTTTTCTTTTTCCTTTGAACTGTCTTCTCTTACTCTTTCTCTTTTAGATACCACTTCTTCAGTTTTTGGTATAAAACTCTCCAATAGAATTTCTGTTTTTCCTCTTCCGTTCTCAATTAGCTTTTTTCTTTGGCTTCTTTAAACAGTACATTCAATCTGGCTCTTTCTTCCTCATTCATATCTTTTCTTATCCATATTTTCTTATATTCTTCTGTCTTTACCAGTTTCCATGCCTTTGACAATATATCTTGTGCTGTAGTTTGTGACCTAAACTTTACTTTTAAGGGGCGGGCCCCTCCCTCCTCATATTTGCCTAACCTATGTATCTCTACTATTTCTTCTTCTATCTCTGTATTTTCTTCTACTACTTTAAATATTTCTTTTCTTCCTCTTCTCTTATGTTTTTCTTGGGCAGCACTTTTTCTTTGAAACCAAAAATGATGACACATTTCTTTTTGTCCACCGTATCTCTTACTAAATTTTCCTTTTGTTTTATTACTTTGACTACTTCTTTGGTCTGATTTTTCTTTTAATTTTCGTGATCTATTATTTGACATAAGTTATCTTGGTCTTTTTCTTTTTATATCTTCCATGTCTTTTTTTCATCTTTCATTTCCTCTTGTGTCATTTTCCATTTCTTATGTACAGTAAAACCCTTATAACTCGGCACTGTATAACTTGGAATTTGATATAACTCGGCTAGGCAAAGACAGTTTTTTTTTTACATCTATGCCTATAGCGCGTGTAGGCAGTGAGCTCCAGGGGTGGGATGGTAGGCCCTGGAGGCTCACTCGAGGGCTGTGATGGTTGGCCCCCCGCCCTGTGGTGGCGAAAGGGAGGATTCTTATAGTGACGCCTGTAATTAGAGGCTCATGCCGCCCCCCTGTGTCCTCCCATGCAACTCGCAGTCGAAGGTAAGAGTTAATGGACAGGGCATGTGGGTGTTCTTAGGCCACTCGTGGTGCAGAAAGATTTTTAAGTGGATTTATGGGTCTCACTCGGGATCGAACTCGGTCTTCGAGAATGCCACTCGGTGACGCTAACCACTCTGCTACTGGGGCCTCCCCTTAAACTGCATCTCTGGTTTTTCCCCTCGGCTATCATGCCCTCACAATCTCTTGTGTGAAAATGTAAACAGAAAGTCGGCAAAAAAATAATGTATCTCGGCATATTTATGTTATAAATTTCATCTCTTTGCTTACACTCGGCATATCCCCAGTCGCATAAAGTCGTGGTTTTGTCCTTTTGACCCTTTTTCTGCAGGCTCAGGCTCTTTAATTTCATCTCTTCCTGCTGAAGACACCCTTTTGTGATGGAGCTGAAAACTTGAAATACAGTACTGTATGATGTAAACCCAAAACACGTAAATAGGTGGCCCAAGTAAGCAAAGGTCGGGAACCGCGTGTAGGCTGTCAGCTGCTGAGCCTTGTTTATGTCGTCCAAGCACCGCCCCTTGGGAAATACGAATTCCGTTTTTAGTCGCAATTGGAAAAGGATTGGTTTCTGCTTCAAAAACACAACAAGCTTGGTAGGAGCCGAAATAATAATCAATGCAAAACATTGCAAACAATATCACAAAGTAGTATAACACACATTTCAGCAAGTGTTATTGGATTGGGATTCGTAATCCAAGACGGTGCTTGGACGACAAAAACAGGCTCAGCCTACGCGCTGGTACCCCGACCTTTGCTTTACTTTGCCACCTATTTTACGTTTTTTTGGGATTACTCATACAGTACGTATATCAAGATGTCAGCTCCATCACGCAAGGGTGTCTCTAGCAGGAAGGGTTTTTTTTTTTTTTTTTTTTACCACCCATATCCGGGGGGACATTGCATATCCTATCGTCCCTACGTGCAGAGTTATAAGGGTTTTACTGTACTGCATTAATTTCTGCATGCATTTTCACTACCTTTTCGTCGTCTTCTTTACGATTTAATTCATCCACTCAATTTTTCAAAATAGTATTATCTTTTTCCAGTACGAACACTTTCGTTTCCATCTTCTCTAGTTTATCCATCATTTTGTGTACTACATTTTCTAGCATTAAGACTCTTCTCGGGTTTCCCTTTTCCCGGGCCCTAATATGTCTTTTTCTTTGGTATCAAGCCGTCAAAAGGGGTCCGTGGGGGGATCTTCCATCTTTGTTTACTTCCAATTTTTTTCACTTTTTTAGAGTAATCAATTGGAAACGAGACTATTTAACTGCAACTCTCACCTGTAAGTACTCAAGGTTTTTTTGGGGTCCTCTGCGCCCTTGTTTGGTCACAGCAGCCAGTCACAATAACCAGTTGTGTAGAGCCTTCCAAGCACGTCTGTTTCACCAACTGACATTTATGTTGTATGTGTGTGTGTGTATTTACCTATTGTAACATACAGGAAAAGAGCTATGCTCGTACTGTCCCGTCTCAAAATCTCTATTATCCATCTATATTAGCCTTTGAGGGCCTGAATACTTCTTGCATTAATCACTTTTGCATCAAAGGTTGTTCCAGGCTTCTATGCTTCTATACGGAAGCTGTATTTTTTTATGTCCCTCTTGCATGTTGTGTGTGTGTGTGTGTGTGTGTGTGTGTGTGTGTGTGTGTGGGTGTGTGTGTGTGTGTGTTGGGGTGTGTGTGTGTGTGTGTGTGTGTGTGTGTGTGTGTGTGTGTGTGTGTGTGTGTGTGTGTGTGCTACAGCGTCATTAGGCCGTGAGCTCCAGAAATTTGGGGTGGTAAGCCCTGGAGGTTTCACTTGAAGGTGTGATGGTTTTGCCCTCGCCCGTGGTGACGCAGAACATAATTTCTATAGTGGACGCCTGTGTTAGAGGCTCATGCCACCCCCTGTGTCTACCCGATGCCTTCGCAATCGAGGTAAGTTTTAAAGGGTAGCAGTGTGGGTGTTTTTAGGCCACTCGACGGTGCAGAGAAAGATTTTAAGTGGATTTTTTCCGCCCTCCATCAAGGATCGAACATGGGCCAACGAGAACGCCACTTGGAGACGCTAACCCCCTCTGCTACCGAGCTCCCATAAGAGACGTACGGGACACGTCTTCCTACCTTCCTGCTTGTATAGTATTATAATAGGCTTAGTATAGCTTGTATGTAGTTTTGCTTTGTTTTTTTCTCCTTTTGTTCGTGTTTTTCTCAACAGAAGCAGCCGGTGTCGCATAAGATAGGTAACCCCCTCAAAATAAGGTAGCACCTTACCTTACACCCCTGCCTTCCTTACTTATTTACCACAAAATACTCCTTTTTTAAGTGATTAACCATGACGTGTGGGGTACTGTGGTTTCTGGAGGTACTGAGGAGACAGAAGAGAAGAGAGGAAGGCATTGTGACGTGTTATTGCCGTATAACACTGTTTACACAAACCCTCAGCTCCGGCCTCACTCACTCTGACCAAAACAAATGAAATGTTTTAGTATCCCAGGTGAAATAGACAAGGGAAGAGTTGACAAATCTGTTAACAAAGGAGACAAAGTTTGAAGAGAACCTATGAAGCGATACTAAAAGCGTCAAAGGTCACAAGAAGAAGACGAATCGAGAGACAGAGATGGAAGTTTTTAACAAGATAATCCCTTCACCTGCCTTGTCATACATAAAAGCACACTAACACAGACATAAGACGTGTACAGAGCTAGATCACTCAATGCCTTGCTCTTACTAACTAATCACTACACTACACTAATGGTTTCCTCCCTTCTCTACGGTACCTCCAATGCCTTCCTCTCTTCTCTCCTGTCTCCTCCAGTACCTCCAGCAACCACAGTACCACACACGTCCTTGTTAATCACTTACAAAGGAGTATTTTGTGGTAAATAAGTAAGGATCGGCGGGGAGGGTGAGGTCAGGTGCTACTTACTTTGAGGTGTTACTTACTTTATGCAACACCGGTTCAAAGGCCTGGCCTATGAAGAATAGGCCACCTGTAATATCAAGATCAAGATCAAGTATCGTTTGTAGGACAGAATATGTGTAGGAGAACGCCGGACTAAAGGCTTCACCGACAGCATCCGCTGGGTGACTCCCAACTCAAGCTCAACCTCAAGCTCCTCTCCTCTACGTAGTGTTGGCAGAAGCTACCACCCCGGTACACAAACCCTTGGCTAACACCCAGTACCCATTCACTGCTGGGTGGACAGGGGCTTGGGGCATTTTCAGGATATTTTTTTTGGGAAAAAGTGAGTCTTATAAGCTGTAAAATACGGTAGGTACACCTCGCACCGGACTAAATAAGCATTTTTACAGTGTTTTCAATACCCGAGTTTCGCGATCCGTGAGTTTCGCGCTATGCCTTGGGAATAAAGCAAGCGCGAAACTCGGGAGGGTACTGTAGATTATTTGACCCACACCCACCCTAGTCTCTAAAAACTCACCAGCTAGACCCTTCAGTGGTTCCCTTCATCATTTTGCTATTGTCATTTGTCTGCATTTTGACGCAAGTAAAAAAAAAAAAAAAAAAAAAAAAACCCACATACACTTTACATTGCAGTGTTTCTTTTCCCCTTGCTGAAGCTTGCTGAATGCTTTGAGATCTAAAACAAATTGGTATTGGTGCATACTTTGAAATTGGAGCCAACGTTAGGGCTTGGGTGGTGACTTTATGAGGCTTTAAGAGCATCACTAGTCGTCCACGTTTATCCTGCGGTCCTAACGCGCGTGGTATATACTGTATTTGCCGGCCGCATAAGACGCAGTTTTTTTTCCAAGAAGGGAATGCAAAAATTCACCCTGGTTTCTAATGCGGGCCCATACTAAATGAGAGGTTTTGAACCAGAGAATGCAGATTGGCCGTTGGTGTAATTACTAAGGGGTGTCTGGAGCGATCTGTGTTTGAGCAGTATACACTGCCACAAATTGTGAACTGTGTTACTAATAATATAAACCGTAAATGCATAATCCCACGAAAAAGTTGAGTTTAAGAGAAAAAAAGGTGGGGCAACAAGTTTGGGGTGGTTTCTTGCTGCCGAAGAGTGCCGTCATATGGACGTAAACATTCACCACCTCTCATGCCTAGCTCCCGTTGGCCGGCTCTCCCTGTAAATGGTTGGAGACAGGGTAGGCCTTTTACCACCCTTCGATTGCTCCTCAATCCGCTACTCCCTATATCTCTATGGATAATGAAATTGTAAACTGTAACTGTGAAATGAGTGCTCTCAAATATACGCAAACGGTAACTGTAGATGGGACGGGAACGACACGGAAGCCTTCCAACACATCATCCCCAAGACAAGTGACAGCCAAATGTCATTACCGCCTAAAGGGGCCGGAATCACACTACCAATCATGACTTCAACCTGTACATTTCCTGACTGAGACTATTCAACCCTGTGCGACAGTGATAGATTCACAGGTGTAAGACCATGGGCGAATATCTTCGAAGTCCCTATACGCCGACAATAATTGCCCTTCACAATAACGAAAATTAGAGGTGGTTACTTACACTGTTAACTTAATATATCTTTAGTAATTTTTTTTTATTGGCACACAGCCCGATTTCAGAGGCCGATACACTTAGTTTATCGCATGAATATTTTTGGTTTGTTTGTGAATTGGCACTCGTTTTTTTGTGGAAGTCCCATTGTTTGTTTTACACGTGTGTTGGGGGGGGTTGGGGGGGGGTGCCCCCGCCCTGCCGGCCGCCCAACTTGCTAAGACGTCACACTGCCATAGTATTGTGGTATGTTCGTTTTATCTGTATAATCTTCTGTTTAATAACCAAACCCCGACCTTTAACCTAACCTACTATATTGATATTAGCCTAACTCACTTTTCTGGGCCGAATATGTTTATTTTCGGTAGTACATGTAATGCATTAATATTCTGATTGGCGCCCTAGTTAATGGGGCTCAAATAAACAGAATGAAGCAAGGATACACGATATGTAGGTAAGAATCACAGGACGTTGAAAGCCCACGTACGGAAATTATATGCCATTAGTCTTAACTGCAATTTTCCTCACAAAGTCCTTAACACATAGCAGAATAGCAAGCAAAGGCTACTTTGCAACATTATATCCCAGCTAATGTTTCGGTAAAAATATTAGAATTACAATTCGTGGAGCATCCTGCAATAACTGATGAAGACCGATTTTGGTTACCCTCTCCCAGAGTTCTCAAACTTCACTGACACGGCCGGCGGCGACACTAGATTATATCGTTGACTTCGGCGGCGAGCAGCTTATACAGTAAAGCTTATACTCGGCACGTAGGGGCTCTGGCCCTGCCTGAGTTATTCATGTGGCCGAGTATATGCAATAGTCCTCCTCTGATATGGAAGGAGGCAAAAAAAAAAAAAAAAAAAAAAAAAAAAAAAAAAAAAAAAAAAAAAGGTAAATACGGTACAGATTTTATATAAAATCAGCACAAATAGCACGCATGGACGCACCTGCATCCATCCTTGCCAGCACTTTCACTTTTCCTGCAGGCTCAGGCTCTTCAATTTCATTCCCTTCCTGCTGGAGACACCCTTGCGTGATGGAGCTGACTTTTGATATACAGTACTGTATGATGTAACCCCAAAAAACACGTAAAATAGGTGGCAAAGTAAAGCAAAGGTCGGGAACCAGCGTTTAGGCTGAGCCATTTTTTTTTGTCGTCCAAGCACCGTCTTGGATTACGAATCCCAATCCAATAACACTTGCTGAAATGTGTATTATACACTTTGGGTGATATTGTTTGCAATGTTTTGCATTGATTATTATTTTGCTCCTACCAAGCTTGTGTTTTTGAAGCAAAAACCCAATTCCTTTTTCAATTTCGAAAAAAAACGGAATTCGTATCCAAGACGGTGTTTTGGGATTACATCATACAGTACTGTATTTCAAGATGTCAGCTCCATCACGCAAGGGTGTCTCCAGCAGGAAGGGAATGAAATTGAAGACCTGAGCCTGCAGGAAAAGATCAAAAGGACAAAAATATGACTTTAATGGGACTGAGGATATGCCGAGGTTAAGCAAAGAGATGCAGTTATAACACAATATGCCGAGATACATTTTTTTTTGCCGACTTTCTGTTTACATATTCACAGAAGAGGTTGTGAGGGATGATATGCCGAGTGAAAACCATGAGATGCAGTTTTGGTGAAGTAGTAGCAGAGTGGTTCGATCCCGAGTGAGACCCATAAATCCACTTGAAAATCTTTCTGCACCGTGGAGTGGCTTAAGAAAAACCCACATGGGCCCTGTCCATTAACTCTACCTTCGACTGTTTAGTGCATAGGAGGACACAGGGGGGCGGCATGAGCCTCTAATCACAGGCGTCACTATAACAATCCTGCCTGCGCCACCACGGCGAGGGCCAACCATCACAGCCCTCGAGTGAGCCTCCAGGGCCTACCATTCCCCCCCTCCCTGGAGCTCACTGCCTACACGCGCTATAGGTATAGGGTGTAAAAAAATAATAATAATAATTAAAAAAAAAAAAAAAAAAAAAAAAAAAATCTTTGTCTTTGCCATCCCGAGTTATAAGGGTTTTACGTATATATATATATATTATACATACGTAAAACCCTTATATATATATATATATATATATATATATATATATATATATATATATTAATATATATATAAAATTATATATATATATATATATTATATATATTAGGATGGTCCAAAAAGAGGTCGTAAAATTTCAAAGTGCACTGGTCCTTTCTCCACACTGCTGCTTTTTTCGTGTTGCATTCCTCTCCTTGGGGTGCAAAATTTCATCGCGATACAATGGTATTTAGAGGTCGACCCATCTTTCCCGCTTTCTATCATAGGTTTTTAAAACCTGGAAAATATCACATACCCGAATTGGAGCACTTCCCGACATCACAGACCCAAATGGTGTTGATTTCTGAATTCTCCCGGGTTGATAACCCCATAGACCACATTTTATCAACTAAAAAATGATATCAGCTGTTGAAAGCTGAATTTCATTATTTGGTTTTCACAGTAAATTTTAGGGGTAGGCCATACCCTGGTTAGGGTACTTTAGTAGAGATAAAAACAAAATGGTTCGCATTTTTGAATCAGAAGGGTCAATTTGCACATAGAAGTGGTTTCATCGACACTGATTTATTGACAATTCACAAAATATTGCCAAAAACTTCGTTTTTCTATAGGAAAATAGAGAAATTGAAATTTTCTGTCATATTTTGCAGGTTTTAGTAAATAAATGAAGGATGAAAGCATTTCTACGTGTAAATTGACCCTTCTGAGTTCAAAAATGCAAACTATTTTGTTCTATCTCTATTAGAAGTACCCTAACCAGGGTATGGCCTACCCCTAATTTACGGTATGAAAACCAAATAATGAAAATCAGCAGTCAGACAGCTGTATATCAGTTTTTAGTTGATAAAATGTGTCTATGGGGTTACCAACCCCGGAAAATTCAGAAATCAACACCATTTGGGTCTGTGATGTCGGGAAGTGCTCCAATTCGGGTATGTGATATTTTCCGGGTTAAATCGCCAGGTAAATAAAGTTTTATCGCCATGAAATTGCATAGGCTTGTAACCTATGGGTAATGGACAAAAAATAACCTTGTGGAGGAATAAAAGTAGAAAAATATTTTTGGTGGACCACTCTACATATATATTATTATATATCTATTATATATAACTATCATATATATATAATTAATAAGATATATATTAGTATATATATGTATATATAATATATATACTATCGCATATACTATCTATATGTTTATATATATAGTATATATATATAATATATATATATTATTATTATATATTATCTTATCCTTATAGTTATATAGTTATCTAATCTATATATATATACTATCTACTTACTATATGTTATATATACTAGATATATATATAATCTATATATATATCTATATCTACGTATTTTTGCGCGCGCATAGAAGCACTCCGCATAAGACGCACCCCTATTTTACTAAGGAGTTTTGTATATGAGAAAGAATTATTGGGAGATTTTTGAAGGATTTCTTTTTTTTTGTAAATTTAGCAGATGTTTATTCAAAAAAAAAAGAGGATTTGTAGCGGGAAAGCACTTATTAGTAGCAATGTACCGCTACAATACACTATTCACTGTTAACTGAATGTGAATGAAAAATCATACAGTCAAAATGTTAAAGGACTGACCAGGGTAACCGCAAATCGGTCATAAGATCAATAATCTATTGCAGGAATGCCCCCACGAATTGATATTCATAATATTATCTACCGATGACATATAGCCTTAGATTTGAATGTTGTAGGTAATGGCCTTTGTTGCTTTTTCTGATATGTTGGTTTAGTACTTTGTGGAAATTTGCAGTATAGATATTGAGTATTATTTTGGTAGTGGGACCTTTTTCAAAATTCCTAGGACTCTTACCTAATCATCGTGTGTAGCTTTCTTCAATTTCTGAGTCTTTGGCAGATACCCTTATCCTATTGGTCGCATTGATAATAATGGCATTACTTGTATTCCGAAATTCTAGGCCGTTAGATCTGAGCCAGAACGTTTAATTTTTAGGTTTAAATCAGATTAGTTAGAGTTAGGTTAGGTTTTTGGTTTAGTAACAGTGATAGAGCACAAAACGAAAATTTCCTATAATATGCAGTGTGAGCGAAGCCATTTTGGTGGGGCGGTAACCTGGCAAGGTGGCAGGGTCCCCCCTCCCCCCCAACACTGGTAAACAAACACTTGATTTTCCGACATAAACCTAGAGCCAGAAATTAATTCAAACACATCAGAAACTATTCAGGAGGACTAAGTTTTCGTCGGGTGCCTCGAAATAAGTGGTTGTCCAATAAAAAAATTCACGAAGATTTTTAGGTAACACTGTACGGTAACGCATCTCTAAACATTGTTTTATTGTTATATAATTGTTGAAGGGCACCGTTGTCGGGATGACAATATTGCCGTGGTTTACACCTATGTCTATCACACAGTCGCGTAGGGTTCATTAGTCTTCTTCGAGATAAGCTCCAGGTTAAGGCTAGCTGTGTTCACGACTCTGAATCAACGCGCGTTCCGTGTCAGCCGTGCCTTGTATTCACACTTTCGTCACCGGTTTCCGTTCATTTTTCGGAATTTTCGCTGACTCACTCCTCTAAGCCGACTGGTGCCCTCAGGGAGGGCTATGCTTTAAGAGACGTTTGCATTAATAGCACTACTGTTTGAGTGAATGAAGAGGATTTTGAACTCTAAAAGTACACTGCTTTGGGTACATCAAATGTGCCTTAAGAAAACTACAAATATCACCACGGCACAAGTCACTCATTACTGTTAAATATTCTTCCCAAAGACCGTTACGTGACAGGACGGTGATGTACTGGGAGGCTACGATAGACGGCAGGCGCCCGTTTAGTGTTAACCGTCTATTTGTGTTGTGAATGTATCGAAATTATACGGTGTGGATGATACGGTGCCTCGTGTCACCATGATGGTATGGTGTGCATCTCGGCCTGTGAGCGGACGGATTGTTGTGCCGTGATGAGTCTTGATCTTGGTGTACCTGGGATTTGGTAAGACTTGTGTCCATAACCTTGTACCGTTGGCACAGTCCCTTTTTACTAGCACTCTTTCATACGTTTCTTTCCGTAATAAGGAGGTACAGGGGTGAGATAGCGGGGTCACGGTGGTACAAAGGGCTATGATGTCTCCCTATCCTCACGCTGTGCTTACCACTGTAGCTAACGCTACCTACACATTGCCCCATACACAGCCCATGCATCTGGCTTAGGCCCGCCCCACTGTTCTGGGACCCAGGATTCATCGAGGCACCGAGCGAGGTGACCTGACTCTGAACCTGAGCTTTTCCTCTGCGACACAATGCACACATCAGCCAGGTAATAAGTCAGCCACAGGACACTACAACGCCGTGCAACTCTGTGTACCCACTTTTGTACCAATGAACTGTCGCTGCTCAAATAACTACAGCCACGACGCCCCTTTCTCATCCTTGTGTGTATAGACAGACTCCCAAGATACTACACGGACCTTCCGCTCACCACTCACGTCACACTCCTTGCGAATAGAAACTTATAACGGCTGCTTTATATTCACTAATTCTATTTATGACAATACTCATTCCAGCGAAGAATGACATCCCGATTTTTTGCCGTCCCCTTCTACATCTCCTTCCACTGTTGTGTAACTTGTGGTGTGTCCCGAGTCGATGCGGGTTTATATTACGGGCGCCGATCTAATATCGTGGATGTTTGTCTTTTCCCTGGGTTGCGGGGAGGAGTCTGAGCGTTTTAATGACCATGGTGGGTGCGCGGGCTTCGTGGGGATGGGGCGGGGGGGTTTTCGACGGTGACGTATCCCATAGTGAAAGGCGGCAGACCTGATTATATTATCAGAAATTTTTAACAATGGAAAGCGGCGTTGGGGTTGGATGGAAATGTTTACATCGACCGGCTCCTCATTGCGGCCAGGCACAATTGTCGCTATCTATTGTTGTTGCCCCATCGCTTATTTGATCCTCGTTAAACTCAACCTTATGTGCTTAGTATTATGCATTACGGTTGATAACGCCTGTTACAAATTTTTGTGCTCAGTGAACTACTGATCAATAACAAATCACTTCCGGACCACCATTTAGTACATACCCCCGGCTGTTCTTGCATCTCTGCCACTCCCTCTCATGTGGTTCGCTAATATTGGCCGCATTAGACGCAGGCGTGGAACTTTGTGCATTCACTTTTTACAGGGAAAAAACTGCGTCTTATGCGCCGGCAAATACGGTATATATATATATATTATACAGGGTAGGAATACCGTAAATACAGCAGGTTAAGTATTCCACGCTGGCCCTACCGTGAAGCTACCAATCGTCGTATAAAACGAAACATATAATCAAGGAAACCAATGACGTATGTTAAACTTATAGGTTTGGTTCCAGGAACCGACCATCAATTAAAAACACGGGACAAAAACACATATTTTTCAAAACTAAAATAAACTATAGCATAACCAACAAAACACACAGCGTCTATATTCTCACACTGTACTACTACTATTCTGTAGAAAAAGCATTCTTAAAGAAAAAAAATAGCCCCCAAAATAACAAACTGCACATTAAAAAAACATAAAACATGCATAAAAGCAAAAAAGACGTTGTAATGGGGGACGCCAGTGAACAAAAAAAGGTAGTGTCCCAAGGTTGGGGCCCGCACACCTGCAAAATTAATCCTAAAGGTGGGCCGCGCCATATGCTTAATTCCCCTTCAGGTCACCCCTTGGGCTAGGGGTGCCCTGACTGCGGCCCCAAGGTTGGGGCCCCCCAATCTGCAAATTTTCCCCCTAAATGTCAGGTGCGCCATATGTTAATTATTTCGGGTCACGGTTTGCTAGGGGTGACCTCATGGGGTTAAAAAAATCCCCCTTTGTCCAGCCCGGGAGGGGTAGGGGGGGCCCTTTTTGAATGATAATTTTACTCCCCCCATTTTGAAGTGTTCTTTGGGTTTTTTCGTTTGTATATTGAAAATAGCCCTATTTTACACATCTCATATATGGTTTCTCGTAACCGAAGCCGTATAACGGGACCCCCCTGTACTATGTTACAACAAAACATACTGTCAGGGGACACGTGTCCCTGCCTGGAGTGCAATCCGCTCATGTTAGGGGGGACATTTACAGACACACTTTCTTTTCCTTTTTTCAACAGCCAGCTTTTATTCATTTTCTTATTTTTTATTTTGTGGGGGAGAATCCCAGTTACACAGACATGGGGTTTAAAATTTGCGAGAGTATTTTCTGGGCTTTTTTGGATATATGCGGGGTTTTTAAATTTTGAATCCAGAAGCTTTCTAATTCATATCCAGATTTTGCAGTTTTAGTGTGCGGTCATATGGATGTTGATTATTTCCCTCTTTTTCAAGGATGTAAGTGTGGCTTCTCAAGGGATCGTAAACCGAAGGATTTCTCAGCCAGTCATAACTTTCAAAGTATATTT
Organism: Chionoecetes opilio; assembly: GCA_016584305.1. NCBI lineage: Eukaryota > Metazoa > Arthropoda > Malacostraca > Decapoda > Majidae > Chionoecetes > Chionoecetes opilio. The sequence continues at coordinate 18,920 of JACEEZ010021024.1, forward strand.
GGGAAATTTTTTTCTATGTTTTTCCCTGGTTTTAAAGGTGCTGCTTAATGAGGGAAAATGTTTTTTTTAGCAGCTTCAGCAGTTTTGAAAATATAAATTTGCCTTCACTCACCCCTTCATTCCAGACCCAATTTTTTTCCCAAGGCTTCTTTTTGTAGAAAGAGGTTACCATTTTTTCTTTTTTCCCTTTGAACTGCTTTAACCTTGTTCAGATGTTCAAATATGTCTGCCAAGAAAGCAAAATTTTTGCACTCCAAATTTCATCAGCAAGGAATTAGCAAAATTCAGTTTTCTCCTCAAGGGTAAAGAAAAGGAGCATTCCTTCTCAGTCATGCACCGGGAAAAACTTTGCCTCTTGATAACCCCCGGATTTCTGTGTGGGGAAAGCCCTTTCGTAGGAAACCCCATTTTTCCGAAGCATGGAAAATAGTCTTGACTGTTTTGGGTTGTTTTAAGAAAGTTTACCATTTTCAAACATCATCAAAAACAAACTTAATTCTTGCCCGAGGGTTTTAGCAAAAAGAGCTCAAAAGCAAGAAAAAATGGGAGAATAAAAATTGGGTTCTCCTTCTTGACCAAAGGGGACACAAAACCCTTTTTTCCCGATCCCCCCAGGAGGAACCCACTGTGCAAATTCCTACTAAAATTTTTCCATGACAAGCCCCTTTTTTTAAGTATTCGTCACTGTAAAAAATATTCCTGTCCTGTGGTTTGCACCAGTTCTTTGCAGCATAAGAAAGTTCATTTATTTTTTTATCGCAAAAATAACGGATGAAAAACTAGTAACGGGGTTTTCCTCAATGTCTGTTGATTCATCTGTTTGTAAAGCATACATTTTACCTTTCACGAGTTCACACACATTTTTTCAAATCAACGACTTTGTCCTTGTTTGCTACCAATCGTGTTCTGATGGGGGAATTTTTTTTCACTCCTTTTGATCCCCCCCAAAAATTTTTTCACCACAGCACAGCAAGGGGAAAGGGAAGTATGACTCTGCAATTTGAAGGGGGTTCATTTGTTTTGCGTATGCTCGCCACAAATCCCTTGCTTTTGTCCCTTTTTCTGCACCTTATTTTTTTTTAAAACCCCAAGCCTTTTTTTGTTTTTATTTTTCAAGAGTCTTTTAAATAATCTATAGGCTTCTGAGAGAGGTGACTATTTTTGTTGTTAAATGTTTTTCCTTTCATAGGGTCTAGATTCTTTTGATAGCTAAATCCCGCAAACAAAAAATTTTTGATTGGACCTTTTTTCATCATACAGCAAGTAAACCCCAAGCCCCAAGATAACTGTCGTTAAGAGGCGAAATGGACTTACTGCGGTTACTTTTGCTGGCACGGTCGTTTTTGACCCCCTAAGACCGGATGACAAAACTCACTTCATCGCATTCTCTTTTCCGCTCGGGCCCGCACGACTACGGACTTTAACGTCACTTCACTTTGCCCGCACAGACCCCGTAGACATGCCCCTTTTCAACTTCACTTACTTTCTTTATTTCCCCACTAGGGTCTGGAAAAGAGGACCACTTTCAACAGTTATTTCGTTTCTTGCCTTCGGTGCCTTCGACCATTTACGTTTGATCATGATCAACTGCGATTCACCCCTATTGCCTAACAACACTTTTTCTTTTTGATAGGCACTTATCCCCTTTTTAAATTGGACCTCATTTAAAACCACAACAGCGAAATTTTGAGGCTCACGGCACATGACCCCGGGAGGTGCCTCCCAAACGCCTTTTCCTAGTTTTGTTGACAAAAACAAAATTTTGTTTTTATCGATCTGGGTTTATGTAAAACACCCCCCCCCCTCAAACAGTCAAACTTTCAAAAACCTACTGATATACAGCATCAGTTTCTATTTATCATCCTTTTCCTTTTTATGTCGCAAAAAAAAAAACACATGAACGCGTGATAAAATAGTAAATTTGGTAACTCGTAACACCCGCAGGGTGCGGCTCGACGGTACGTACGGTACAGTACTCGTTCAAAAACGTTTTTCTGGTGGAAAACGGGAAGATTTTTTTTTTAAACATGAAAATTTTTTTTTATTCTTTATTTTTACTTTATCCATTTTCCCAAAGTACTAAAATTTTAAAAAAGGAATTTCATCTACCTGCCTAGTTAATTTAATCATTTTTACGATTTTCATCTTTTAATATAAAAAACAAAAACTGCGACCCCAAAGGCAAAATACCCAACTATGAAAAAATTACGCGGCCACGTAGGGGGTTTCCCCCCGGGCCCCCACACAGTTTTAGAATCACCCCACATGTTTCTCCTTTACATTTTAACTAGTATTATTTTTCATCCTTTTACTGCACTGTGAATATTGTATTGGGGACATGCTCAAAACATTTGTTTTTCCCCAAAAAAAACCTTTTTTTTATATAACTTTTAAAATTTTTGAAAAGTAAATATGTCCCCAAAACACTCTTAATTTTTTTTTTCTCAAAATATTTTTTGTAAAAAAAGGGTGCGTCTTATGCGCCGGGAAATACGGTATATGGTCCCACTGTAAGTGTTAGAGAAATTTTTCGTTAAAGGACTGGTGAAAGCCCTTTTTTTTCTTTCCCCCCCCTTTAAAAATCCCCCCTTTTCCCCCCCTTTACCCCTAAATACCCTTAGAGGAGGAAAACAAAAACCCCACTGCTGGCATTATTAGATTGAAAAACACAAGGGAACACGTGGGGGTTGAAGAAAAAAAAAAATTTTACATTAGGCAAGAGAAGCGCACCACACGGCGCCCGGAGAGAGGGGAGGGGAAGGACTGGCTAAAAACCTTCGAAGTTCAGTGAAATCACAACTTTTCACATCCCCATCAATGTTCTCTATCGCCTCTCCTGCTGCGGGCTGATAACAGCGGCACTGGGCTTTAGTGGCGGAGGTGGTGGGGGGTGGGGGGGCCCGAGGCGCGGAAAGGGAGTCAGTTGTGTCGTCTTCCTCACTTTTGTGCCACTCTCCCTCTCCCCCTCCTCCCCTAAATTTTACTTCTTCCCCGTACTGTAGCCTGCAGAATGTTGAAAACACGGCGCTGGTTAAAAAATTTTTATTTGCAAATACTTTGGCCAGCGGTGTAGGAGTGAGGGGTGTTTGGGGGGAGAAATCCCCCTTTAAAACCTGTGCCCCCCGACGAGTAACCCCGGGTTTTTGCGGTGCGTTTTGTTAGCAGAAGCAGCACTTGAAGGGGAGGCCGAGATCCGCAATGACGGGGGAGCATCGGGGGGGGGGGGAAGCAGGTTTTCAAACCAAACCAGGGTCTAACTCTCCAGTAGTCTTACAAAGCTGGGAGATGATGGAAGGGATGGGGAGCGGGGTGGGGAGGGGAGCGGCCTGATGCAAGGAGGGGAGGAGTCCCGATTTGTTAGGGCTGGGGAGCATGACAGATCAGGGATGATTTTGGGGGTTAAAAGGGGGATCACACTTGCACAAGTAGCACATTTTTCCCCCCACTCACCCCAAAGTTGGAAGGTAGGAGAGGTTGGACCCACCAGCCCAGAAGGGGGGGAGGAAAATATGGTTCAGGAAATTTCAGCATAATCGCCCCCTTGTGGGAGGTTTTAAAATGGGTTCAGATGTTACCTCTTGTCTTTTTATTTATTCATTACCCCTAACAGTAAAACCCTTATAAATCGCACTGATTTTTTTTTTTTTTTTTTTTTTTTCTTTTTTTTTTTACACCTATGCCTATAGCGCGTGTAGGCAGTGAGCTCCAGGGGTGGGATGGTAGGCCCTGGAGGCTCACTCGAGGGCTGTGATGGTTGGCCCTCGCCCGTGGTGGCGCAGGCAGGATTGTTATAGTGACGCCTGTGATTAGAGGCTTATGCCGCCCCCTTGTGTACACACCTGTGTGCACACCATGCACTCACAGTCGAAGGTAGAGTTAATGGACAGGGCATGTGGGTGTTCTTAGGCCACGCGACGGTGCAGAAAGATTTCAAGTGGATTTATGGGTCTCACTCGGGATCGAACTCGGGTCTTCGAGAACGCCACCCGGTGACGTTAACCACTCTGCTACCGCCTCCCCAAAGCTGCATCTCATGGTTTTCACTCGGCATATCATGCCCTCACAACCTCTTGTGTGAACATGTAAACAGAAAGTCGGCAAAAAATAATGTTATAACTGCATCTCTTTGCTTACACTCGGCATATCCTCAGCCGCATAAAGTTGTGTTTTCGTCCTTTTGATCTTTTCCTGCAGGCTCAGGCTCTTCAATTTCATTCCCTTCCTGCTGGAGACACCCTTGCGTGATGGAGCTGACATCTTGAAATACAGTACTGTATGATGTAATCCCAAAACATGTAAAATAGGTGGCAAAGTAAAGCAAAGGTCGGGAACCAGCGTGTAGGCTGTCAGCTGAGCCGTGTTTATGTCGTCCAAGCACCGTCTTGGATACGAATTCCATTTTTTGTCGAAATTGAAAAAGGATTGGTTTCTGCTTCAAAAACACAACAAGCTTGGTAGGAGCCGCAATAATAATCAATGCAAAACATTGCAAACAATATCACAAAGTAGTATAACACACATTTCAGCAAGTGTTATTGGATTGGGATTCGTAATTAAAGACGGTGCTTGGACGACAAAAACACAGCAGCCTACGCGCTGGTACCCGACCTTTGCTTTAATTTGCCACCTATTTTACGTGTTTTGGGATTACATCATACAGTACTGTATATCAAGATGTCAGCTCCATCACGCAAGGGTGTTTCCAGCAGGAAGGGAATGAAATTGAAGAGCCTGAGCCTGCAGGAAAAGGTGAAAGTGCTGGCAAGGATGGATGCAGGTGCATTCATGCGTGCTATTTGTGCTGAGTTTGATATCAAATCCAGCACATTCTACCCGTTCACTGGTAAGTGTAGTTTTTATGCTCTTTTACAGTACTGTACTTCCATTTTTTTTTTTTAAAACCCATATCAGAGGAGGACATTGCATAACTCGGCACATTGAATAACCCGGCAAGGGCCAGAGCCCCTATCGTGCCGAGTTATAAGGCTTTTACTGTACAGTACTTTACTTCGGAATGGGAATTATATACCAAAACATATTTATTAAAGGAGCTTCAGGCTTAGTAGTGCAGTGCATTTACTTATGGGATAAAATCATAATAATTTATGATCAAGAGCCAAAAACTCAGTAGTTGTTTTGGTAGTCAGCTGGGATGGGCGAGGCGACGCGCCCCCAGGCGTATGCCCCTAATGATTGATCGTTGATTAATTGCTTATCTCTGTGACTATTTACCCGCAATCTCCGTCATAAGAACGTAAGAAAATAAGGAAGCTACAATAGGCTGTGAGACCTACACGGCCTCTTGTAGCTTCCTTTTCTTATGTTCTTATGACGGAGATGGTTATAGGCGGCGGATGCTCTTGGACAAGCAGCACAGGTATATAGTCGGGTATAACACGCGGGTATAATATAGTCATAGAGGCAACCAATCAATCCTCCTCAAATCAAGCTCCTGAAGCAGTCTAGCTATGGGAAACAAAGTTGCTCTCTCCTTGCTAGTCATTGCCTTCTCCACATTCCCTCTTTTCTTTCCTTGTAACTGTTGCACAAGCAAAATTTGTCGCAAGGCAGCACCAAGTTCTCTCGAGAAGAGTTCATCGCTTGGAAAAAGTTCCGCCATTGTTATTGTTGTGAAGCCTGAGAGTGCGACGACGAACCCAGTCTGTGTCTGCTAGGGAGTCGGCGGTATACCGTCCATCAAGTGGTGTGGGAGGTGGGAGGAAAAGAGCGCTTGTGTGATACGCACTTAAGCCTGCTGACGCCGCATTAGCAGAGATTTCAAACAGAAGCTAGCCGCGCACGGCCCGCCTGGGGGGGTGGGTACACGGTACAAAACTTTTTCCGTGATAGAATTTGAATTCTCTTCCGCGAATACATACTGCGTTAAACAAATTGCGCGTTACAATAAACCACGTTAGACGAAGACAAACTGTATTACATATAAATACAATATTAGATATACGCTTAACCCTCGTTTTCCCGGACCTCCATTTCCCGGATATCGGTTTTGCCGGTCAAAATCCGAGGTCCTGGGATATGTCCGAGTCCCGGACAAATGCCTGGTCCAGTCCGTAAATTGACAAAGTTGTCCGGTGGTCTGAGCGTCTTCTGTCACCCCTGGTCAGTGTCCGCGCCTCCCGCCAGGTGGCAGCATGCTCAGCGGTCGTATTGTTTACATTTATAGAGTAATGTTTACATCTATTGTCAGTACACCTTGGAATCATATGTTGTTATTACCTGTACAATATTGTACATGTATATTAAAACATATTTTGTATGTTATATGTATGTATTGTATGCATGACGTATGAGTGCTATTGACAGTGTCTAAGGTGTTAAGGCCAAGATGGCCTTAACAGAAGTAAACACAACATCCTTCCCTCTGTCTCTCTCCGCGGTCAAACGCCTCATCTCCCGGGTCTGCCGTTCCACCTGGAACAACACGCTCGGCGATGCCCTTCGCATCATCTCCATGGGCCAATACCGCAGTGACTCTTCCCCCCAGCCGTGGATAAGGAAAAAGTCCCGCGTCCTCGATGTCACCCTCACCCGCCTCCGCCTGGGGCACACGACACTCACGATTCACCTGCATCTCCTTCGTCAGTCCCCTGACCCCCACTGCCCCTGGTGAAGGAACGTCTCTGAGACTATTGAACACTTTCTGCAGCAGTGTCCGCGCTTTCACTCCCACCGTGTAGTGCTACGCTCTCAACTCGTCGCCCTGAACGTCGCCACCTGTGACCTGCCCACCCTGCTGGCAGCGGCTGGCGTCCACCCCTCCCGGCAACACGCTGTCATCCGCCTCACCTGTGCCTTCCTGAGGAAGACAGGTCAACTACAGCGCCTGTGATAACATCATAGGACATCACAAGGGCTCATAGTGTTCCCCAAGGGATCCTCGCAACCCTAAAAACAACAACAAACAACAACAACAACAAAGTGACGTAAAAGTCTGCGGCGGTGTAGTTGATATTGGCGGTTGCCGGACAGAGTAGGATAAACGTCCGGGGGTGGGTAATGGCCTCGGACTGTTGCGGTTCCCGGACCAGTGCTCCCCCCTAATAGTCCGGGAAAACGAGGCTTGTATTAACTGTATTCTACTACGTAATTTTCTACTACACTCTACCCTCCATTTTCCGGACTATCAAGGGGTTAGCCCGGTCCGGGAACCGCGAAAGTGTATTGTTACGTTCGTGGAAAGAGACTGACATTCTCGCAGCAGGGTACAAACAGTTGTCAAATGGTGCCGTCCTTGCTGGAAGGGAAAGTAGTAACTGAGTCGTGGGAAAGATCACCGAGGCTTACATCCCTTTGCCAGCTGTCGTGGCTAACCGGATGTAAAAACAGGAAGCAGGTGTTAGAGGGGCAACAAGAGTGGGAAAATGTACCAGCGGGTTACATCGCTATGCTACCCCACTTTCGGCCGGCACCTGCGAGTGCAGCTGTGGAGAGGATGACCGGAAGTCGCCTAGTTCCGGCGCCCTCCAGGCGCATATAAGGGAATTGAAGCCGAGATTGGAGACAGTCTATTGACTAAGTTTTTTCAACATACAGTGGAGTAAGTAAGCGGAGGATGTGTAGACAATGACTAAGACAATGACTCTTGCCCTCTCACCCTGAGCGGCTGTGTCTGCCCGCCCTGACACCTAGTGGTGGCATCCCCGAACTAACGGCCAGGAACCTCGCCGCGCGGGAAATTTGAATGCCGTACTTTCCTTAATGTCCCGTTCCGTTCCGGACATATGTCCGGAGGCAGACAATGACCGGGAAATCCAAATCCCGGAAATAGGAGGTCCGGAAAATGGAGTAGAGTGTAATCTTTTTACTTATAGCTTATGGCTCGATCTAGTAGTATTGACTTGTTAAGTGAGGAAATTGCTAAACTTTGTGGTGAGAATAAATCCATATTTACTGACGATAGCACTGAGACACAGAAAGGTGTTGTCTATATTTGGGGAAAGTAGTGAAAGTAGTGCCGCTTCTGCGAAGCGGCACGCAACACTTCAAGCTTCCATCCGCTTCTCTTAACCTTTCCTTACTTCAGCCTACACTAACAAGCATGGCTACTCCCACCGGAGCAGGTATTAGTAGTTCAATGCCCTCGCATCCTCAACCTTCTGCACAGGTGGCTGGAGCGATTAAGTTATTACTTACCAGCGCGGCTGTTAGGCCTTTTTCGGGTGTTGATGTAGATTACACAGCTCGGGAGTACATTGCCATGTGCGAGGATATAATGGCTAATTCATTAATTACTGATGAGTGACAAAATTTCATTTGATCGCTCACGCCCACAGCCAGGCTCACGAACGGCACACCTCATGCAAGATAATGCTTTTACTGAACCCTAAGCGAACAAGGATTACCAAACCTTTCGTTCTAATTTTCTAGAATCCTTTGGCAGTAATGCCAAGCACAGTTTAGTGAAAGGAGTGAATTTAGCTGTTGACTTTGCTAAGCAGTGCTGCTGCCACTGATTCGTTAGATGCACAGGTGGAGACTAACCGAATATCTGTAGATTTCTTCCAGTATTTAAAGAAGAATGACTGGACCCAGGGAGATAACATTTCTCTTAGGAACAATCGCAAATTACTTGAATTCTTTGCATACATAATGATGCTAAGAGGTAACTTCAGAAAAAAACTCTCTCTCTTAATTATAGCACCCAAGAAGTACTGCATGACTTTGTACAGTGGTCCCTCATGTTTAGCGAGTCTCAGTTTGGCGAAACACAGTATTGCCAATAGGTTGGATATGGTACCAAAATCCCAATTTGGCGCTTCAAATTCATTTTTGGCGAGACGTGCGCTGACGCCACGGAATGACGTCGGCCCAGAATGCACCGCCTGCAAGCGTCCATGTTGGTGTTTGTTATCCTCCCGGCAGCCATCATGACGACTGCTGTTTTTTGCTCCGAGTGACGGTACCTTTGTTGTTTCACGCTAAGACTATGGCATCTACAAGTACTGGTGGTGGTGGTGGTTTGAGGAAGCCGGGTGACGATAAGGGCAAGGGCAAAAAAGCAAAGAAACGAGAGTGGAGAAAAGGTAAACACACAGCCACAACCACAACCGCCTACACAACAACCACACTCACTCGTCTCACCAGGTCTAACTCTAAATAATTCATGGTAAATAACATCTGTTATCTATTATCTACTGTCTTTTGTATTGCTGTTAATGTTTCATGTATAATGTCTTTGCTTTTAAGCATTTAAAGTTTGAAAATGGAGGTCAAATGGGTGAACTCGGGCCTTGTCAAAGACTAATGGATAATTTCCCCATTGAAAGTACTATTCGTGTTTGGGGAAATTCACCTTTGGCGCTGGTTTGGCTAGACGAATTAAATTGCCATATGTGAGGGACCACTGTACTAAAATAAAAAACCAAGATAAAAGAGAAGGATGGCGAAATACGCACGACTGTGTCATCCTCAGCCTGCTGTAGCCGGTAGGGATATAGATGTATCTTATGCGGCAGTTGCAGCCATACCAAGTCCTCATCAAAGATCTATCTTGACATGCCATTACTGTCAACGAGATGGACACACTGCAAATCGGTGTTATATCAAAATTTAAGATTTTCGTCGCCAAAGGAAACTTGAAGCCGCCTCAGGGCAATTACCTGCTTCAAGGGACTCAAGACAGAAACAGAACCTCTACTGGTACACATGATCGCAGACGACTACAGACGACTTTTAACCGTAAACCCGCAAGACTGGGATATACTGGTTCTGGTAACAGTGCTTTTCCCCACGGTGCGACACAAGGTCCTTCCTACTGTGTTATTCATGAGTGCTACGGACACTCTACGGAAAACTGCAATACCGTTTCAAATTTAAGGACTCGACTAAGAGTCGCAGACTAAAGTAAACTCACCTATAACTGCGAAAAGAGGCTGTGGGTACTGGTTGACTCATTGGATCCTTATAAGGCTGCAGGAATCTCAGACTGGGTCCCTTTGTTCCACTCAGCACTGTCAAAGACGAGCCAAGAGGTGCCACCCGACTCTGACTACTGCGGCCAGGAGTGGTTGATCCCCCACGCCACAATGAAGTCCCACCACCAACCCTGCCTGGTGGACTTCTGCAACAATAATGATAATGGATCACACATCTGTCACCTCACTTAAGGCTTCATATATCTACATTAAATAGATCTTCTAATGGGTGTCATTGTCTCTCTATGGTGGTTTAGTCAAATCTACACTGACACCAATTCCTTGGATCTCCCTCAAGGGGGCGGTCACAGCAGAAGAGTTTCCATTTACAATCCATGCACCTCATTCTCATATCTTCCAGTCATCTCACACTTGCATCCCTTCTCCAACATTCCTATCTGCCTATTTAACAGGGGGAACATTCTCTCACACTCCCAGCATCTATTCTACTCATGTATATCTTGCTTCTCAACTCACTCTCATTCATTCTTTAGAGGTGTTCAAACTGTTTAAGTGTGCTGCACTTCACTATCTCCATCACTCCACATTTCATTCTTCTTCCTTTATTGGTTATCTTAAATTTTCCATGTACATTTTCATTACTCTCACCATGCATTCTGTTCACATCACATAAACACCTTAACCACCAAAACACCCAAACACCTTAGCTCATTTCCTGTGCTAGAATTTTTAACCTCTGACATATGTTTCACGTTTAGATCTCACTTGCATGTTACTGGTGGAAATATTAGGCTATCCCTACATACCTTCTTTACTTCCTTACCCACTATTCTTTCTACAACCAAAGGACCCCACTTTTTTTCCACTTTGTAGGACTCTCTTTTCTCCCCTTCAATACTCCCATACTTGAACAGGATAGAGCCAAGATATTTGAATTCATTCACCTCTTCCATTATCTGCCCATTCATTCTTATATCGAATTGCCTCTGGTTCTTAACTCTCACTCTTTGTTATCTAGAAACTAAATTATCAATTGAATAAAAAAAAATGTAAATTAATGCCACAAAAATTTAAAATATAGAAATGAATAGAGGTGCTGGAGATTGAATGCTTATGAACCCCTTATGAGGGGTGAGATGGTGATTGAGGAACAACAGGGACAGAGAGATGTGCGCAGAGCTGGGCAAATACATTGAATGTATTTAAATACTAAATACTAAATACATGGGAGAAATATATTTAAATACGTATTTAAATACAAATGTATTTAAATACTGCCCAGCTCTGGATGTGCGGAAACTGATGCAGCTTACTAGAGAGAGCAGACCAGGAATACTGAAGTGTTATGGTCATATGGAAAGAATATATGAGGAGAGAATAATTAAGAGAATGCATTGATCACGTGTAGAAGGTGAGAGAGGGAGGGGAAGACCAAGAAAGGAATGGAGAGATAAGGTCAAAGAGGTGTTGAGTCATGGTCTAAAGTATCCACGAGTGTAAATGGCGTGTGTGGGACAGAGTGAGTTGGCATGATGTGGTAAATATTAGGGGAGTGATGCACCGTTGAGATTTGACACCTTAAGCAGTAAGGCGCAGATGGGTTAAACCACATGACAATGGGGCCTGATTTTGGAGGAATCTTAGGATGACAGATTCCAAACAGCAAAACAAATATATCATTATTTGACACAAAAAAATCTTGAAAATAATATAAGAAAATGGTGAGGATAACTTAGGTATAAAATTACAATAAAATAACAAAATGCAGTAGGAGAGGAATGTGAGCAGTAAGAGTGTGTGTGTGAAGAATATTGCAGAACATTTTGTAAACGTATACTTCATCTTTATAAAACTCATAGTATATCTTTTTTTACTATAATCTTCTATTTTATAGAATTTGATCATTTTCTGAAGTACAGTACCCTCCTGAGTTTCATGCTTGCTTTCTTCCGAAGGCATAGTGCTAAACTCGGGGTATTGAAAACACTGTAAAATGCTTATTTATTCCGGTGTGAGGTGAACGGCTCATAAGCACTTTTCCCCCCAAAAAACACCCTGAAAAATACTAATGGTCTTCCAAGACGAATGTTGTAGTACTTCCTCAGTACTCAGTACCTCAGTACTTACCTGTTACAAGTATTTCAAATACCACAAGACATTCAAATCAACTACGTAATCTGTCCTCACGCTGTTATGTTTACATTCCCCCTTTTGGCGGCAGATTGCCACGATTGCCGCCAACAGCGCCATCTATCGTCTGCTATTGTTGAAGTATCATTTACCACCAGGCTGAGCCTGTCACACGTATCACAAGCTCTTTTCAGTCCTGGAAATGATCACCCATGGCGAATTCATCAAAACGATTTACTAATACTATCGCATACAAGCTAAAAGTTATACGATACGCCAAAGAACATTGGAACAGACCAACAGAAAGACACTTCGGATCACCGCCGGGAGAGGCGGTGGCTGAGTGGTTAGCGTCTTGGAGTGGGGAGCTCAATGTCCCGAGTTCGAATCCTGCCGGGGCAACTCTTTTGGTACTGTAGGGGTAGCACGCTCAGCTCACAACCGAGAAGTCCCGTGTTCGATCACCGGGCGGAGCGGAAATAGATGGGCTGTTTCCTTAAAAAAAAAACGAGCCCCTGTCCACCCAGCAGTGTCTTCTTCTTCTTCGTGTGACCTTTGTCGCTTAGTAGCGCTTCATAGGTCCTCCTCAACTTTGTCTCCTGCGTTAACAAACTTATTAATTCTTCCCTTGTTTATTTCGATACTATTAGCAGTAGAGGTCACAAGAAGAAGAAGAAGCAGCCTACCGAGAAAATTGGTAGATTTTACTACCGACTACCGGTAGAAAATCTGATTATTTTTATATCTTTTTCTTAGAAATTGTTAGCCGGGGGTTTGTGACCCACCTCCCGGGGTGGTGGCTTTGGCCAACACTATAGGAGAGAAGAGGAGGAAGAGGAGAAGAGAGGACCTACAAAGCGATACTAAGTGGTAGAGGTCACAAGAAGAAGAAGCCTACCAAGAAAATCGGTAGATTTTACTATCGACTACTGGTAGAATATGTTTATTTTTATATATTTTTTGTTAGAAATTTCTTACGTGTACGAAGCAGCGTGAAAGTCAGGGAGATAATGCGCGAAAGTCGGGATGGTAAGAATTTAGAGCTCAGCGCGAAACTCGAGGATCGCGAAACTCAGATAGCGTGAAACTCGGGAGGGTACTGTAATTTTTTTTGAAAAATTTGAATTTCCATAAAAAAATGAAAAATCTTAAAATAATTTATATAATTTACATATTCTGGGTCTCATGCCTTCCCACACGTTTGGGAGACGGCCTTATGTATGAAAAAAACGTCTTTGTGGAGTCACAGACTCTGTAAAGAAAAACTTACCTGGCTGATGGTGGAGACTGTAGGGTGTGTGGGGAGGTGGGCGATCTGTCCTCCAGTTCCTCATCAGTCTCACTATAGTAAACTTCTTCACCTGTACACAATGAAGATAGTCTTGAGTTACAACTTGTTGGTTTCTTTATAGTAATACTGCTGCACTCCAGGTCCTCATCTATCTTGTCATAGCAAACTTCAACTGTAGACAACCAAGACGGTTATGCATCATTACTACTTAAAATCAGTTCTGTTGATTAAACTTATATTTCTCTTCCTTGTACCCCATTGGCAGAAAATGTCGCCTCCCAGGTAAGGAGAGGGGTGGGATGTACAGTAGAATCTTGTATCCCACATGGATAATATATACTGCTACATACCGTGGGATGCAAAATCATGGGATGCAGACTATCAATGCTATGGGAAAAATATAAAAGGTACTTGAGTTTAGTTTTAGGTCTTCTGGCTGAGTTCAGTTCCACTCAAGAATAAGATAACATTGTCCCAAAGTGCAACAAAACGATGCAGACAGTTGCCCTTCGACGGTCACCTGACCTCTGTGTGCAATACCAGTCATTCAAATTCTTCAAAATTCTCTTCGCACAAGCACTGGAAGAGGCAATCTCGCAGTGCACTCTTTTTGTTCAAGTTGACAGCCTTGATAACGTGCCCGATTGCCTCGTGCAGACCTCCCAGGTTTTTGGCAACCAGGTGCTGCTGGTGAACAACACAAGTGAATGCACACCCCATTAGGCACAGGTTTTTTCATGTGGGCATTGAACCCCCGATACTTTACAACCATAGAAGCAGCACCATATATGTTGCACAAGCCACAATTTTCTTGAGCGGAATGTTGTTACCGGGGCAGTTACCCGCAGTTACCCACAAGCTGCCGTACTGAGAAGTTGCTGGGAAAAGTCCTATTTTGATACTGGTAAGAAAATTTCCTTTCGCTAATATTGTGTGCTCTAACATGTGTTTGGTTATAAAGGAATAATTTTCTGTTCAACCATCATTTAACTTAGGGTTTAAGGATTATTACCCATAAAATCTTGAAAAAGATCATGCAAGCTTTTTTTTCCCGTGGCAATAACACTCACAGAGTAGCAATTCAAGTACAATAAAAGCCTTATAACTCGGCACTGTATAACTCGGAATTTGATATAACTCGGCATGGCAAAGGCAATTATTTTTTTTATTTTTTTTTACCCCCCCACCCCCCTATGCCTATAGCGCGTGTAGGCAGTGAGCTACAGGGGTGGGATGGTAGGCCCTGGAGGCTCACTCAAGGGCTGTGATGGTTGGCCCTCGCCCGTGGTGGCGCAGGCAGGATTGTTATAGTGATGCCCAGGGCCGGATCAAGAGCTGTGGGGGCCCTGGGGCTCAGCTTTTGTGGGGGCCCTATATTTGCACGAAAATTAAGCACTTTTGTGGGTATTTTGAGGCCTATGTTTGGCAAAGAACTATTAATGCATAGACTGGTATTCAGAGATAAAGGATGAAACAGAGACAGGCAAATATGTTTTGGTTTTGTAACTTGCCAATGTTTTTAATATTACTGCTTAAAGCTAATATACATATGGTGGGGGCCCTTTTGGTGGGGGCCCTTTTGGTGGGGGCCCCGGTAGCCCCCCCCTTAATCCGGCCCTGGACTGACGCCTGTGATTAGAGGCTCATGCCGCCCCCTGTGTCCTCCCATGCACTCACAGTCGAAGGTAGAGTTAATGGACAGGGCATGTGGGTGTTCTTAGGCCACTCGACGGTGCAGAAAGATTACAAGTGGATTTATGGGTCTCACTCGGGATCGAACTCAGGTCTTCGAGAACGTCACTCAGTGACGCTAACCACTCTGCTACCGAGGCCCTAAACTGCATCTCAAGGTTTTCCCTCGGCATATCATGCCCTCACAACCTCTTGTGTGAACATGTAAACAGAAAGTCGGCAAAAAATAATGTATCTCGGCATATTGATGTTATAACTGCATCTCTTTGCTTACACTCGGCATATCGTCAGTCGCATAAAGTCATATTTTTGTCCTTTTGATCTTTTCCTGCAGGCTCAGGCTCTTCAATTTCATTCCCTTCCTGCTGGAGACACCCTTGCGTGATGGAGATGACATCTTGAAATACAGTACTGTATAATGTAATCCCAAAACACATAAAATAGGTGGCAAAGTAAAGCAAAGGTCGGGAACGAGCATGTAGGCTGTCAGCTGAGCCGTGTTTATGTCGTCAAAGCACCGTCTTGGATACGAATTCCGTTTTTTGTCATAATTTAAAAAAATTGATTTCTGCTTCAAAAACACAACAAGCTTGGTAGGAGCCAAAATAATAATCAATGCAAAACATTGCAAACAATATCACAAAGTAGTATAACACACATTTCAGCAAGTGTTATTGGATTGGGATTCGTAATCCAAGACGGTGCTTGGACGACAAAAACACGGCTCAGCCTAAACGCTGGTTCCCGACCTTTGCTTAAATTTGCCACCTATTTTACGTGTTTTGGGATTACATCATACAGTACTGTATATCAAGATGTCAGCTCCATCACGCAAGGGTGTCTCCAGCAGGAAGGGAATGAAATTGAAGAGCCTGAGGCCCTGAGCCTGCAGGAAAAGGTGAAAGTGCTGGCAAGGATGGATGCAGGTGCGTCCATGCGTGCTATTTGTGCTGAGTTTGATATCAAATTCAGCACATTCCATGCTACCCGTTCACTGGTAAGTGTAGTTTTTATGCTTTTACAGTACTGTATTTACCTTTTTTTTTTTTTTTTTTTTTTTTTTCCATATCAGAGGAGGACATTGCATAACTCGGCACATTGAATAACTCGGCAAGGGCCAGAGCCCCTATCGTGCCGAGTTATAAGGCTTTTACTGTATACAAATCTGACCTATGATATTTGTTCTGTAGGCCCCCGTGGCTGCCTTTTTCCAATTTTGTCCAGTGGCCCCTGAAAAATTTCATGGTCCCCAGGGAGGCCATAAGGCTCACTTTGAGAAACCCTGCCCAAATGTACCTCACTCACCCTGTGCAGCGAGCAGCCATGCAGGAATATGTTTAAATACGGAACGGCAACTTGGGAATTTGCGGACATATTTGCGTTTGCAAAAGTGCTTCTGCAAACGTGTATCTGCAACTATTGTATTTTGTCTTCCGCAAATCCACAAACTAATTAGGAATTTCGTAATTGCGGAAGTTGCTGTTTGCGGAAGTGCCCACCTCTGCTGTCTGCACACTGAATGCTTTTTTGAGAAATCCAAGCTTTGGCCACATCCCCACATTATTGTCAAATGGGATTTTATGAGATCGAAACTTGCCAAATGTGAGTAAGCACAGTTAGTTGCATAATATCAATATACAAGTAAAGTAGAAAACACAAATAACAAAACCTGCTGGTACCTCATAAAATTATTATGATATCTATGAATGTGTGTATAACCTTGCAGAGGCTTACTATTTCCTAGAGAGTCTGGTGAAGTGCAGTATTCTAAATGACACAAGCAAAGCAAGTTACACATTTCTCACACAGCATATGTACAAATTCAGTGTGGAAATACCTAACTCTCTGATGCAAGCAAGGATATGAAGATGAGTCCAACCCTACATTCTGACACAGATACGTCCTGTTAGTGGGTGATGACAGCAATGAATGGGTAGCCTGTCAATTCACACTATACTCACCTTGTTGGTGCTGCTGTTGTGTGCGAGGTCCAAAGTGGTGGCGATAGTTGGAGTGCTGTTGCTGCTGCTGCTGCTGCTGCTGCTGTTGCTGCTGCTGTTGCTGGTGATGATGGGATGTAATGGCAGACAGCCCCATCTGGCTCATCCAACGACTGCGCTCCTCCATGGTGTCACAAGCAAAGTAGAAAGTGGCACCACCTGCAGAGGGAATGTAATGTAGATTTAAAATCTCACATATACTGGACAAAGGGGGGGAGAGAGAGAGAGAGAGAGAGAGAGAGAGAGAGAGAGAGAGAGAGAGAGAGAGAGAGAGGAGAGAGAGAGAGAGAGAGAGAGAGAGAGAGAGAGAGAGAGAGAGAGATGAGAGAGAGATGAAGAGATTGAGAGAGAGAGAGAGAGAGAGAGAGAGAGAGAGAGAGAGAGAGAGAGAGAGAGAGAGAGAGAGAGAGAGAGAGAGAGAGAGAGAGAGAGAGAGAGAGAGAGAGAGAGAGAGAGAGAGAGAGAGAGGAGAGAGAGAAGAGAGAGAGAGAGAGAGAGAGAGAGAGAGAGAGAGAGAGAGAGGAGAGAGAGAGAGAGAGAGAGAGAGAGAGAGAGAGAGAGAGAGAGAGAGAAACAAAAAATAATAGTTGTTTGTGTAATGCTATACAAATGTCCTCCTGTGTCCTCGGGACACACGCATTGTCTTGGGAGACTTCAATGCTACTACTGGCACTGTGAGGGCTGGCTATGAGTTATGTGTTGGTCCCCATGGCTCTGATACTAGGAATATTAACAGCTCTCTCCTTCTGAATTTCACTAGGTCCAGAAGTATGAGAATTGCAGGTTCTTGGTATAGAGACCAGAGCTGCACTGCTGGACATGGTATAGTAATGCCGGAGGGGTAGCTAAGGAGGTCGACCACATCCTAGTTAGTACTCGGAGGATTCTACATTACTGCAGGGTTTACCGGGGTGCTGAGTTATTTACAACTGATCACAGACTTGTTGTTGCTACACTTAAGCTTCATGTCAAGTCCAAAAGAAATTATAAGAGGTAACCATACTGTGTTTCATCTTGAGAAACTGAAGGACTTGACATGTGCCCATGAGTATGCAGTGGCAGTCTCAAATCTGTTCAATGTTTTCAGCGCCCTCGGGGACACTATAGAGCTGTGGGATGACTTCAAATGTGAAACTCTCCATGCTGTCAAGGAATATACAGGGAGGTCCCTTAGATACGAGCTGTTAGGTTCCACCTGACATACTCTTAAAGCGAAATCTCGTATAGCGAAATACATAACTAATGGTAAAATATAGGTTTGGTTCGAGGACCCCATCAAAGACATGTTTTTCAAGCTAAAATAAACTATACCAAACACAACAAACACACAGCGTCTATATTACCCACACTGTACTACCTATTCTGTAGAAAAAGCATTCTGAAAGAGAAAATAGCACACAAAATAACATAACTGCACATTAATTAAACATAAAACATGCATAACTAGCAAAAAAGACGTTGTACTGTAGGGGACGCCGCGTGATACAAGAGAGGATAGTGTAGCGGTCCCAAGGTTGGGGCTGCACACCTGGCTAATTACTCCTAAAGGTCAGGCCGCGCCATATGCTTAATTACTCTTCAAGTCACGCCTTGCTAGGGGTGACCTGACTGGGGTCAACCAAATCTCCCTTTGTCCAGCACGGGAGTCCTGTATTCAGGCAGTTACCTACCTACCACAACAGAGGCAACACATCATTCCTCTCCCTGTGTTCCTCGTGGCATCACTCCGCTGTACTTCCCTACATTCCCGCCGTAATAAACTTGTGTGTGAACGCTGTATTAGGTAGGTAAGGGACAAGGGAGGGGTGCGCAGACCTCTTCCACTGCCCACAAACTCGTCTCTGTGCATCTGAATCATTGTACATCATCATACAACCCAGATGCATCCGTGGTAGGGCGCGCATTTTGAACTTGGTAATTTGACTCGCCCCAGTTTGAATGTCGTAGCATTCGATTTTCGATCTCGTATATTGAAAATAGACCCTAATTTACTCAGCTCGTATCATTGATTTCTCGTATACCGAATGCTCGTATAACGGGACCTCCCTGTATTGGAGAGCGCCCGAGGTCAAGGTGTGGTTGTCTCGATGGAGACGCTGAAGAATATTAAGGAGTCGCGGTGCTAGGTTTGCTGGGAAACAAGACCAATACAGGGCTCTGTCACGCAAGACAAGAACTATCCTGAGCAGAAACAAGGAGAGGCACGTCAGGAGTCTCGCTGAGGATGTCAAGGGTCAATTGAATGCTAATGACCTCTGACCCGCCTAACGAGCCCTGAAAAAGCTCCGCTCAAAGTCTCCATCTCGGGCGAGTGCTATCCGAGCAGCAGATGCACGCCTCGTGTTGGACAGGGATGGGCAGATGGCTCGTTGGGCTGAGTACTTTGAACATTTGTTGATGGACCCTCCAATTGGGCAGCTTCACATCACTGGGTTACGGGCAGTGGATTCCGATCCTCCCATTGACAAAACTGCACCCTCAACAAAGTCAGAGAGGCTATAGAAGAGTTGAGGGGTAAAATGGCAGCTGGTGTTTGCAACATCAGTGCGGAGCTGCTCAAAGCTGGGGGTTAGGCCACGATCCGCGGGTTGCATGCTATCTTGACTGCTGTGTGGCAATCAGGTACCATTCCTCCTGACTGGAAAAGGGGGCTGGTCGTCCCTATCTGGAAAGGAAAAGGGGACCGTCAAGACAGCAACAATTACCGCAGTATTACACTGCACAGCGTGCCATGAAAGGTGCTAGCCCCTCTATTGCTGACATGGATCCGCAGTTATCTACTGAAGCATCAGAGACCTCAGCAGTCTGGGTTCACGTCTGGTAAGTCAACAACTGACAGTATCCTAGCACTTTGTGTCCTGGTGGAACGCCGACGTAAGTTTCGACATGGGATGCTTGCAGCCTAGGTTGATCTCAAGAAGGCGTTTGACTCAGTGCATCATGAGGCAATCTGGGATCTTCTGCGGCTTCATGGGATTTCTGCAATGACTGTTGGTCTGCTTACTGGCCTGTATTCTGGGACTGAGAGTGCTGTGAAGTGTGGGGGAGGTGTTTCCAGCTTTTTTCTGTGTATACAGGAGTGAGGCAAGGGTGTGTTCTTGCCCCATCACTTTTCAACACTTGTATGGACTGGGTATTGGGCAGAGTTGTGGACCAAAGTGAGTGCGGAGCATCCCTCGGCAATGCCAATATAACTGATTTTCTTTTTGCTGATGATGTAGTAATCTTTGCTGAGTCGCTAGAGGTCCAGGTGATGGCTCTCGAGGCGCTGTACGAGGAGGCAAAGCCTTTGGGACTTGACTCTCCTGGCTTAAGACCAAGGTCCAGGTGTTTGGAGGCTTATTAGATGAAACAGTATAGTCTGTTCATGCATACGGCGAGGACATTGAGAAATTGGAAAGTTTTACATACCTTGGTAGTGCAGTCCATAATGATGGCGAGTCACGTCAAGAAGTCTTACTGCGGATTGGCATAGCCCACAGTGTTATGGACTCACTCAAAACGAGTATTTGGCGTTGTTGGTACCTGTGAAGAAGGACAAAGATCCGGTTCTTCAAGTTGCTTGTGATCCCTGCCTTACTCTATGGTTGTGAGAGATGGACACTAAATAGCAACTTGAAGTGGCGAACAGATGCCTTTGGTAATGGGTGTCTTTGCAGTATCATGGGGCATTGCTGGAATGACTATGTGCCAAATCAGCGATTGCACCGTGAGACTGAATCGAGGCCTATTACCTGCATAGTCCGTCGGCGCCAACTTCAGCTATAAGGGCATGTGGTACGTTACCCTGAAACTGATCCTTCCCACTGAGTTGTATCTGTAAGAGATAATCCGGTGTGGAGGAAGCCAAGGCTCATGGCCGGGGCAAGTTGATGTTTTTTGCCGAGAGTTGCTTGGTATGGGAAGGGAGCCTGCATGGGGACTCACGCGTGGTGACCCTCAGGATTGGTGTCGTAGGGTGGGCGAGGCGACGCGCCACTCGCATCCATGAAAAGCACCATGGCTCACTACCCTTAGTCACTGAAACAAGTGTCTTTTCTGCCGTTTTGAGCAATCCAGTTGGAAAGTCAATCTTTCACACTACTTAGGTGTGTTAGTTAAAAATAAACTATACAAAGGAAATTAGAGAAAGAAAGGGTGTAGTGATTAATTAGAAACTAACAACACAGTATTAAAAAAAAGTCAAAATAAATAAGCACTGTTCGTCTCCGTGGTGAAGTGGCTAGTGCGCCTAGCTACGAATCTGTGGGCCCTGGTTTGAATCCGGGCCAGGGCAAGTCGGCTGCCAGCCAATTCAGCTGTTCTTCCTACCTTTCGGGGTTGATAAATGGGTATCTGGGGAAATCTGGGGAAGGTAACTGTGGTAACCCGAATGTCACACTAGCCCTGTGTCCCGGGTTAATGGGTTGTCCCCCAACACAGGCTCAAAGGCTTATGCGACAGGGATGAGCACTGAGGCCACGCGCATATGCGCATAGTGTATGCCCCATCCTTACCTTTACCTTACTGTTGGAAAATCTTGAGTATCCTTCATATATGTAGATGCAGAGATAGTAAGAAAAATAACTCATTCACAAGACCAACATTGGGATATACAGTGGTACTACCTTTATCCGGCATTCTGGTATCCGACGCCTCTCCGTATCCAGCATATTGAAAGAAAAAAAAAAACTATTGATAATGAAACTGTAAAAATAAAGAACATTTTTAAATATACAATTAAATATTACCACGGGTGTATTTGCTCCAGCGCCCGCCAAAGCGCACACCTAGTCAACATGTCACTATATGTTTGTGCTGCAGTCCTGCCTCCTCTCATATTTCACCCTTACAGCCAGTGAATGATGATAAATATTCTTCAAGCCAAAGGTTGTATAACGGAAAAGGTTGGTCCTTACACTTAAGCAGAAGGTGGAGATATGGAAGAATGTAACATTATGTCATATATTAGTGTTAATGTAAGTGAATGAATAAATTGAAAAAATTCCAATTTTTTTTTTATTTGAAAAAACTATATAGATGCATGTAAAAAAATCATCTATGAAGTCCTCAAAACATGTATATTTGAGTGAGATTCACAGGCTCTAACGGGATCATAAAACTCAGTGCAGTTGCCCATTGGCAGTTCAAGATGTCAAACCAACCATACCTAACCTGAAAGGTTTATGGAATTTAGCCATAAAAAAATGGAAAAAGGCCAATAGGAATTTGTCGACGCGGAAATTTTCAGCGACAGTTCCACTTGGGATAAATGAAAAGGAAGAATATAAGGTATTTCATTAGTGGACACTACATTTTTTGCTTATTCCAAAACACTGTAAAACTGCAGATTAATACAATACATGGACATTGGTTACATATTCGGAATTAACTGAACCCCCCCCACTAGTTTACTAAGGCCATGGTCTCATCTGACCTGCGTAGGCGTAGTGAGGGGTCCAAGTAGAGATTTTGGGGTTGTACGTGGCCCTCCGCGGGTGGCCCGCGTGCACTACGCAAGTAATTTCAAGCTACCTGACCCCCGCGTAGCCTTCATTTCCCTACGTGGAGAAAAATTGGACATGCACAATTTTTGGTCTGCGATGATTTGTCGCAGCTACCGCGTGGCTGGTGCGTGAGTGGTGCGTGGGTAGTACTTGCGAATTTTCTTCGTTATTTGCAGGGTATATAAGCTAGAGAATAGGATTTGTGCCTCAGTCTTCGTTTTATCGCTGGAGAAGAGATGGCGATTCCACCAGAGCGTCTACGGCTGGTCCTGCTCAGACAGCGTATGGAGGAAATACACGCACGTAGCACCCACGTACTACGCACCCACTGCCCACGTGATCACCATTGTCCCCCTCGTCTTGCCCGCGTAGCACCTGCGCGCCACCCACGTAGCACCCACGTACTACCCACGCACTGCCCACGTGAACACCTCGAAAAAATGCATTTTCTACGTGGACCGGATGCAGGTGATGTGACCACTCCCAGGTAGAATTTGCCCACGTAGAAAAAATGGCCACGTATGAAAATTTACTGCCCTATGTGTGCGCTACGCCTACGTGGGTCGGATGAGACCGTGGCTTAACCTAACATGGACATTAGTTACCTAACCTAACCTAACCAACCACGTTATTGCTGGTATTTAATCCATGAATGCAGAAACACTGGTAAAAGCATATTAAATGTATATGCTGGGTACTGTAATATCACGATCAAGAACTGGAACTTTCGCTGGAAATTAGAACTGCCGCTGAAGTGAAATATTGGAACACTCACTGCCGAGATCACCTGATATCCCTGCTGTGCTGAGACCTAACTTGCTTCAGTTTGGTTTAGCAGCAACAGTTAGCATAAGTCCGAAGTACACACAACCCTCGTTTTCCCGGACCTCCATTTCCTGGATATCGGATTTGCCGGTCAAAATACGAGGTCCGGGGATATGTCAGAGTCCTGGACAAATGCCTGGTCCAGTCCGTAAATTGACAAAGTTGTCTGGCAGTCCGATCGTACCCTGTCACCCCTGGTCAGTGTCCGCGCCTCCCGCCAGGTGGCAGCATGCTCAGCGGTCGTATTGTTTACATTTGGGCACACGAAACTCACGGTTCACCTGCACTGCCTTCGTCAGTCCCTTGACCCCCACTGCCCCTGGTGCAAGAACGTCTCTGTGACTATTGAACACTTTCTGCTGTGTCCGCGCTTCCACTCCCACCGTGTAGATCTACGCTCTCAACTCCTCACCCTGCTTTCCTGAGGAAGACAGGTCAACTACAGTGCCTGTGATAGCATCATAGGACATCACCAGGGCTCATAGTGTTCCCCAAGGGATCCTCGCAGCCCTAAAAACAACAGCAAAGTGATGTAAAAGTCCGCGGCGGGGTAGTTGATATTGCCGGTTGCCGGACAGTAAATACTAGAGTAGGATAACGTCCGGGGATGGGTAATGGCCTCGGACTGTTGCGATTCCCGGACGTTTGCAGTTCCCCGACCAGTGCTCCCCCCTAATAGTCCGGGAAAACGAGGGTTGTGTGTAATGGTTTAAATTTTTTTTTTTTTTTTTTTTTTTTTTTTAGCTTATAGCGCCTGTAGGCTAGGTTTTTTCCTTTTGAGGGCTTAGATGGTTGGCCCTGCTCATTCTTGAGGGCTGTGATGGATGTCCCTCGCCTATGGTGGTGCAGGGTGGATTTTTATAGTGACACCTGTGTTGATAGGCGAAGGTTTGTTTTCTGTGATGGTCAACCCTCAGTTTAGGCTCATACTGCCATCTGATGCTCCCTCCGCTGCACTTGTAGTCGCAGTTGGAAGAACAGGTACGCACCATACGGGTTTCCTTAGCCACTCGACGATGGATTTTACAGTTGCTCCTTGGTGGGACTTCAACTTGAATTGTCACAAGCTTGCTCAAGTGTTCAACTACGCATGATAATTTTTTCGAATATTTCTATTTTTTTCGGAAATATTCGTGACACTCCCCTTAAAACCTCCCTGATTTGTGGCCCCACAATTATGCATTCTTTTAGTTTTGCCGCACTCAGTTTTGGTTGGAAATTTTTTGTGCAGACATTGGAATCCCTGAGAATTGTCCTTACCCAATGCTTTCACAAAGTTTTTCATTAGACCTAGTTTCAAATGGAGAGGGGGCAGATATATTTTCTGAGGCTCTATCAGGGGGACAGACTGAACACTGCTTGTTTCAGTCTCATATGTATATCGAAGTGGCCACTCACACTTGTCATAATGTTCTGCAGTGGCACGTCTATCCCACAAGCAGAGGAAGCAGCAGTACTTCGTGAAACCTCCTTGCGTATGCAAGGAGGTTTCACAAAGTACTTGGTATACTGCCATGGTAAAAATGGACTGTTCGAAGTGCCATTAGCATACCTATGACTTTTAGATCACCACAGATGTACCACTGATGGGCTTGGTAGTTTATGACTTTAAGGTGAATATCCATATTGTCATATGTTTCCTTAAGGTGGACAGAATGGCCAATAGGAATAGATGGCTTTACATTGCCATTGTGCAAGAGGACAGCTTTCAGACTTGTCTGAGATCTGAGGAAGCATCAATAAAGAGATGCCAGTCAGATGTCTCATATGTCTGTGACAAAGCTTCGAACGGTCCATTTATACCATGGCAGGAGCAGAGAGGTCCATTAACTGTGAAGAATGAAGATAAATCAAGATTACGCTTTCTAAAGTAACTGAACTCTCATGCACATTTCTCTCGAGTAAGAAATTTCCCTGTAGTCAAAATGTTAGAAATTCTGCTTTATCCTTTGACAGCGACAGATCTCAATAAAAATCATCAAAAATGTAGGTCGGGATGCTATTTTATGACCTTTGATGGTCCATTTTTGGAGCCAAAATGAAGCAAATAATTTAATGCTGTTTGTAAATGAATTCTTCTCTACATCCCTTTAACCTGCAAGAACTCACACATCATCGAGTTTGCTCATCTTAACAGTACAATAATGATGCATGCAATAGAGCAATACCAGAAATAAACTACATTTTATAAGCGCAGGTGGCCATTTTGAATTTTTGGGATATCTAAAAAAACAGTACATGTTAGAGCAAAACCGAAGACAGATTCGGATTCAGCATGAAAAATGCATTTAGAAAAGTATAGTAAGGTCTCTGATGAAAAATGTGTGTTGACCAGTGGATCATTTGCATAGAAATAACTAGGAATATGGGGGTATGTCCTAACGGTAAAGGGAGAACTAAGTGGGGTGGATGTCAAGGGGCTGTGCAGGTTGCTGAGTATTGTTCATAAATGACTGTGTAATGGCAGAAAATAACAGTGATGATGAAGCCTTAAGTATCATCAGACAATTGAGGTTTTCCAAGACTCACAGGAAATTGAACTACACTAAAATCCTTATAACTCGGCACGATAGGGGCTCTGGCCTTGCCGAGTTATACAAATGCCTTCCTGATATGGGTAAAAATTCAAAATTTTGTAAAGTAAACCCTCTCGTATCCGGACCCTCATTATGCGGACTTCGACGTTATTCGGACCTCCTCTTTTTTTCTTCCTTTTTTTTTTAGGGGTAGGTAGGGTGTCATGACGTGAGTCAGTGAGGTTACAGGCCCAGGCAGCCAGGCAGAGCATTTATAATCCATCACTGAGCATATACTTTGTACACTGTAATTGTGGTTTCTTTGTTGTGTCCAAATGTTGTATTGGCGAGTGATCTGAGGCCACTGATCCTTGGACCCAGATCCAGTAACTGAGGTCGCATCTCCAGCTACCACCCGCTCTCCCACCGCCTAGATACTACCTGCCCTTACTATCGTATCCAGCAAGCTTCCCTCGTTAGGTAGTTAACAGGTAGGAAGGCCAAGACTGGCTTGGACGAGTAATGACGTCATCAAACTTGTCAAGTCACCAGCCAATGACAAACTGTTTCTAAAACTTCTCGACCAATCACAAGTCAACAAGACGTTTGACATGGCCTTTAAAGGTCATGTCACACGAACACTTTTTTTCCGTTAGTGTTACAGGGTGGCCGTGACAAGAATGTTTCCCTGTCACTGGCTACCCCGCCACCTCAACACCTTTAAATAAACCTTACTTAAGGTGACACGTGGTACTACACTGACCTAAATAATGACGCGTGTATATAACATCTCACTACGATGTATAATAACTACACTACCCTCCCGAGTTTCACGCTATGCGAGTTTCGCGATCCTTGAGTTTCACGCTGAGTCCTAAATTCTTACCATCCCGACTTACGCCCTGCTTTGTACACTTTTTTTTTTTTTTTTTTTTTGTTGTGTGTGTGTGTGACTGTGCCTACAGCACCGTTAGGCAGGCTAACCTCCAGGGGTGGGATGGTAAGCCCTGGAGGTTAACTTGAGGGCTGTGATGGTTTGCCCTTGCCCGTGGTGGCGCAGACAGAATTTCTATAGTGACGCTTGTGATTAGAGAAAGGCTCATGCCGCCCCCTGTGTCCTCCGATGCACTCGCAATCAAAGGTAGAATTAATGGGCAGCGTGTGGGTGTTCTTAGGCCACTCAACAGTGCAGAGAAAGATTTTAAGTGGATTTTACATCCTCATCCTCAAGGATCGAACTCGGGTCACCGAGAACGCCACTCGGAGACTTCTTCTTCTTGTGACCTTTTCTGCTTAGTATCGCTTTGTAGGTAGTCTGTCAAGCTTGTGCTCGAGCTTGACACATATCTTATCGCTAACCACTCTGCTACCGCCTCCCATAAGAGATGTACAGGACACATCTTCCTACCTTCCTGCTTAGTATAACTTTTATGTAGTTTTGCTTTGTTTTTTCCTTTTGTTTGTGTTTTTCTCTACAGGAGCAGCCGGTGTCGCATAAGATAGGTAACACCTCGAAATAAGTAGCACCTTACCTTACACCGCCGCCGTTCCTTAAGCGGCTATCACACGGTGCGTTTCGTCGGACTGTTTCGTCGAACTTGCCATTTGGTTGGACTGTTTGGTCGAACTTCGAGGGTCATTTCACCAAACATGTTCGACGAAATGGTTTTGTGAAATTATACAAAATGTTTCACATATGTCAAACATACTCTGGGGTCAAAATAAGTCTATACTTTTTCTGTAAGTTATAAATAGTGTTAGCAATTATTAAGCATTGAAATGAACACCATCATATAATACATTACAGTAAAATTAATACAGATCGGTCTATATTATATATGTGATAGATTTTCAGAAATATGAAGCTGATTTGATGTGTTTACAATATGCAGTAGAATGATTACTAGTAGAATATGAGATCTGAGAAGTATAATGGGGAGAGAATGGAAATGATGCGTGTGGTTTTCACTGAAATGGGATGTGAAATGAATGAGGTGGTTGAAAGGACAGGAAGAGAATGGATGTTATTGCTGCTGGGACTGTGTGATGACTGGTGAGACAAGGGGATGGATGATTGAGATGGGGAAAGAGTTTGGAGAGAATGTGGTGTTTGTTTGTTTGTTTAGAGGATAATTCCTCAGAGCCATAGTGATCTACCGCTCGGCCTTAGTGTTGGCCGAAGCCACCACCCCGGGAGAGGGGTCACAAACCCCCGGCTAAAACCCGGTACCCATTCACTGCTGGGTGGACAGGGGCTCGGGTTTTAAGAAAGACTACCCATCTGTCTTCGCTCCGCCCGGGGATCGATCCCGGGACTTCTAGGTTGTGAGCCGAACGTGCTAACCACTACACTACGGGGCCACCTGTAATATCAAGATCCGGTAAAATGGATGAGGACTGCGCGGTCCTTTTCTGAGACACTGACTACATATGGTATTATTTCACACTAGGACCGAAATTGCTTACACAATTGGGCGTGTGGTTTTGGGCCATTGGGCAATTGGGCGGGCGGGCGGGCCGCCCGCCCGCCACAGGTTTCGGTGGCCACAGGTAACAGTGGCGGGCGGCGCCCGCCACTCGATTTTGGGCTCTGCCACGCCCTGCTGGGATGAAATTATTACCCTAACCTAACCAAACCTAACCTTCTAACGGGAGGGGCTCCGTCCCCTTCGACCCCCTGACGGGAATATTAACCTAACCGAAAGAAACTTAACTTCACCGGCGTGTAGTTCTCGTCCACTATAACCCATTTACCCCACATGAACGTGTCTTCATCTGTCGCTGTTCTCTTCTAACAATCACCTCCTCCCTTTACATCACCAGTAGCTACGTATATATATGCCACTAAAGTTAAAACATTAACAACAAATCTCCGCGCCTCTCGCTGTCTTCGCTTTATCTTTGTTTGTTATTGTTGGGTGAAGCGGTTGGCCCAACCGTGTGCTAGATGTGTTGTCAAACAGGTCCAGCCAAATGCCTGTTTGGCTCGACTAAACAGTCCGACGAAACGCCTCGTGTGATACCCGCTTTACTTATTTACCACAAAATACTCCTTTAGAAGTGATTAACCATGACGTGTGTGGTACTGTGGTTTCTGGAGGTACTGGAGGAGACAGGAGAGAAGAGAGGAGGGCATTGTGACAGTGTTATTGCCGTATAACAATGTCACACAACCATCAGCTGACAGATAAGATAAGATTTTCATCCTATCTAGACACTTTGCAAGTACCAACTACAAGGTTATTGACTATACAAAGCGCCGCCACGTCAGCACGAACTAGGCGGACTCGAACCGCTGACCGAATGCACAGGGACGCTGCACATTGCGAGCTCACGTCTCTACCAACCTTGCCACCCTGACGGGCTTATCAGCTGACAAGATATGTCAAGCTCACTCACTCAGACCAAAACAGCATCCGCTAAGTGACTCCCAACTCAAGCTCAAGCTGCTCTCCTCCCTCCTCTTCTAAGGCTTCACCGACCAAAGGCTTCACCGACAGCATCTGCTGGGTGACTCCCAACTCAAGATCAAGATCAAGATCTCTACGTAGTGTTGGCCGAAGCCACCACCCCGGGAGGCGGGTCACAAACCCTAGGCTAACACCCAGTACCCATTCACTGCTGGGTGGACAGGGACTTGGGGCATTTTCAGGATATTTTTTTGGGGAAAAAGTGAGTCTTATAAGCTGTAAAATACGGCAGGTACACAGCCCTCAAGTTAACCTCAAGGGCCTACCATCCCACCCCTGGAGGTCACTGCCTAACGGCGCTGTAGGCACACACACACACACACACCAAAAAAAAAAAAAAAAAAAAAAAAACTACCCTAACTAAATAAGTATTTTTACAGTATTTTTAATACTCGAGTTTCGCGATCCGTGAGTTTCGCGCTATGCCTCCGGAAGAAAGCAAGAGCGAAACTCGGGAGGGTAGTGTAGTAATGACGTAAGACTCAGCCCACCCTGCTGGCGAGCGACCTGCTCCGCCTGCCGCCCTGGCTACCTCTCAGGACAACACGCTGTCATCCGCCTCACCTGTGCCTTCCTGAAGAAGACCGGTCAGCTACCACGCCTCTGATAGCACCATAGGACATCACCAGGGATCATAGGGCTCCTCAAGGGGTCCTTGCAGTCCTACAGACAACACCAAGAAGGAGAAAATCTCCGCCATCATGATACTGCTGCCGGCTGCCGCTGCCAGACGTAGGATTGATAGTACACACAAACCTCGATTTCCCGGACCTCGATTTCGCGGATATCGGATTTGCCGGACAAAATCCGAGGTCCGGGGATATGTCAGCCTCGGGCTTTTTTTTTTTTTTTTTTTTTTTTTTTTACGTTGAAATGCCTGGTCCTGTTCGTAAATTGACCAAGTTGTCTGGCGGTCCGAGCGTCTCCTGTCACCCCTGGTCAGTGTCTGCGCCTCCCGCCAGGTGGCAGCCTGCTCAGCGGTCGTATTGTTTACATTTGGGCACACAACATTCACGGTTCACCTGCACAGCCTCCGTTAGTCACCTGACTCCCACTGCCCCTGGTGCAAGAACATTTCTGAGACTATTGAACACTTTCTGCTGCCTCCCGCCAAGTGGCAGCATGCTCAGCGGTCGTATTGTTTACATTTGGACACACGACACTCACGGTTCACCTGCAAAGCCTCCGTTAGTCCCCTAACCCCCACTGCCCCTGGTGTAGGAACGTCTCTTGAGACTATTGAACACTTTCTGCTGCCTCCCGCCAGGTGGCTGCATGCTCAGCGGACGTAAAAGTCCGCGGCAGGGTAGTTGAAATTGTCGGTTGCCGGACAGTAAATACTAGAGTAAGATAAACGTACGGGGGTGGGTAATGGCATCGGGTGTTTTTTTTTTGTTTTTTTTTTTCTTTGCGATTCCCGGACTTTTGCGGTTCCCGGACCAGTGCTCCCCCCTATTAGTCCGGGAAATCGAGGTTTGTGTGTACTGTACACTACTCCTGTACAGTACTGTATTGTGTATTTTCACTGTAGATTTATTTATTTACATGATTTATCTTATGTTTATTGATATTTGCATGACTTAGAAGTTTTCTATATCCACCTAATTTTTAATTTTTTAAAATTTAAAAAAAAATATTATTATTATTTTATCCCTGCATTATTCGGATCCTTGCATTACTCGGACCACTCCTTGGCCCAATTAGTCCGAATACGAGAGGGTTTACTGTACGGCATCCCAGGGAGACGTTCTTAAATGGCTTAATCCTCTTCGTGGGTCTTGGAGGTGCTTGGATCCTCCAAAGTAAGGGCATGAGCACGAATCTTCTCTTTTTTTTCTTTTGATATCATAGAATGTGCTGGATTTGATATCAAACTCGGCACAAATAGCACGCATGGACGCACCTGCATCCATCCTTGCGAGCACTTTCACCTTTTCCTGCAGGCTCAGGCTCTTCAATTTCATTCCCTTCCTGCTGGAGACACCCTTGCATGATGGAGCTGACATCTTGAAATACAGTACTGTATGATGTAATCCCAAAACACGTAAAATAGGTGGCAAAGTAAAGCAAAGGTCGGGTACCAGCGCATAGGCTGACTTCTTCTTCTTCTTCTTGTGGCCTTTGTCGCTTAGTATTGCTTCATAGGTCCTCTTCCACTTTGTCTCCTTCGTTAACAAAACTTATTAACTCTTCCCTTGTTTATTTCACCTGGGAAAGACATTTTCATCAGTTTTTAATCCTTTGATATAATTATCATCCTAATTCATTGTCACTTTTGTTTTCTTATCTCCCAGCACTGCGTTAGGAACACTTTGGTGAGGTTTACAATACTTTCTGTCCCCATAATGCCCTAACTTACACTTATGCGACTTATGTCAAGCTCGAACTCAATCTTGATAGACGACCTACAAAGGGATACTAAGCAGAAGAGGTCACAAGAAGAAGAAGACAGGATATGCCGAGTGCAAGCAAAGAGATGGTTATAACTCGGCAATATGCCGAGATACATTATTTTTTGCCGACTTTCTGTAAACATGTTCATACAAGAGGTTGTGAGGGTATGATATACCAAGTGTAAACCAAGAGATGCAGTTATAACTCGGCAACATACCGAGATACAAAATTTTTTGCCGACTGTCTTTGCCTTGCAGAGTTATATCAAATTCCAAGAAATACAATGCCGAGTTATAAGGGTCTTAGTGTACACTGGATATGGATGACGGAAGGATACGTAACAACTAATTCTAATAGCTGACTATAGAAGTATAATAAAATAAAGAAAAAGGGCATGAACAAACTTAATGATTTTATTGTTGCAAAGTTAATAGTTTAACGGGGAAGGTATACGCAGAAAATGGAATTGGAATAGTGTGAGGTGGGAAATTCGGGAGTTAGATGCGGTACTGTGGCGGTTGTATCCAGGGCGAGGAAAGACCTCTTAATAACGTTTCTAGTCACTCTGATCACGGCTGACAGGCAGTCCACATTACGCCTTGGCTCCACGCCTTTACACGCTCCAAAAGTACGGATTACCCTCGTATGAGGGTCCTCCCTCCCGGGTGAATCAGACATCCGGCAGGACCAGAGATGATCACATGGCTCATCACAGCCAACTGTGAGGGTTTATGAGGAACACCTGACCGGGCCCGTTCCTACAAGCTGTTGTTGTGTATTCTCCCGTCCTTGCAGCTAAGTGATAAGCCCTTGTTGCGTTGCTGTGGAGGTCTCACCCGTGAAATTAAAAGTTAACGGTAGAATAATAAAGAAAACTCAGAGAGGTAATGTCATTACTCCTAGGGTGGTAAGAGTGAAGGAGAAACGAGCAATAACCAGGGAGTGATGATATGAAAGATATGACGAGTGTCTAGAGATACGGCAGTGGCACGACAACTGGATAGAATGGTGGTTGGTCTGAGTATAAATATGCTTCTGAAGGCACGTTTGGGGAGGGCAAGGTGGGAGTAATTGTAGGATATGTGTGTGATAGCGTGTGTTGGGTGTTGTTTCAATGATTTTGGCGCATGTGGGTGATGTGTTATATAGTGTAGTGGGTATTGAAGCTTTGTGGATGCTGTGGCAAGTGTTTGTGTGCCTCTCATATCAAGGTGATCCTTGATGTTGAAGACTTTGGTTTCATAGTGTAGGTGCTCTGTAGGTGTAGTAACTAGGCAGCCTATTCTTCTTCTTAGGGCTTTGTTTTGTATGGACTGTAAGACGTTGTGAAGGAAGTGGCGCGTGCAAGCAGTCAAAAGGAAAGTATGATGATTGAATATCAAAAGATAAAGACATTCAAGACATTTTGACTCAACTCTGCAAATTATATAAATAAGTAATATATACACACAATGCAAAATTGATCCAACAAACTAAACAACTATTTACTCCTGTAAAAAAATTAACAATGAACTTTAAACTTTGGTTAAGAGATAATGGAAGGACAAGAGTACATGAATAGAAACTAAAGATGACACGATGTTAGATGGATATACAATAATTCAACTTCCTAAATATGAAAATGGATGTTTCAGTGGTCTAGAAAGAGAGGTCGTACAAGGAAGGAACATCCAAGAGGTTAGAATCAATCTAAATAGAAGTAGATATGGATGGAGACAGGACAACACATTTTTAACTCAAATCCTGCATACCACATACCATAACTATGTAAATACACAAAGTAGTCAAACACTCACTTGAGTGATATATCTTAAAGGCATATTTCTTTCCCTTTACATCAGTAGCAGGACAAACATGGAACCCTGGCAAATAGATGAGGGAGTCTGCTCGCACGGCTTCTCTGTCCTGATATCCATATAGGTAGTTCTTCTGTGAATGAGATATACAAACTGGCATTCAATACATTGTAGGAATTTGAAACAGCGAAGATTAACATTTGATGAGAATGAAAGGAATAAAGCTATGCTAGAGGCTGTTGTTACAAGGATGGATAAGGTCAACAGAAAAATTGAACAACCCACATATCTTCACCGTTGTGGCCTCCTTGTACTATAAACAAACTATGAGAAGCATGATTTAGCATGTAATACAAATATTCATGAGCAAGAAACAATTGGAACATATATATATATATATATATATATATATATATATATATATACGTATGTCTATTCTTGCAAAGTTGGTATTCCTGAGGATGCACTAAAAAGAGAAAAGAGAAAAAAGGGGTTGCTACCTGAATTTACTACATTTTACTTCACGATTTTTTTTTTGTAGTACACTTTAAGTAATGGCAACCATGTTCTTCCATAATAACTAATCGAATGGTTATTTAGGTAATAACAAGTTGGCTAACTCCGGAATCCTTGAGAATATGTGCTGCAGTATCCTAGATATCAGTCAACTTTGTATCATTCAGTATTGAGCTTTTATCCACCACATTCTCAATATCCCAGAAGAAAGATCAGATTACCAAGGCAATAAACAGTTTGACATATTCGCCTCGTTATTAGGGATGTACCGGATATCCGGCTATCTGGCCTGTTTTTTACTATCCGGTATCCGGTCTTACTTGAAATATCCGGCTATCACTACTATCCGGCAGGATAACCGGATATTGCCTTAACCCTATATGGTATAGTGCACCGATATCGGTACGTTTAAAGCTTAGAAGCCTACAAAGTTTTAAATGTTTTTTATAGTTGGATCTTTCCATCGTTTTCTCTGTACCCATCCGTAGACCTACAATATTACAGCAAACACTCAATAGATGGTGTTTGTGTCGACCCAGAGCCCTTCATGACTCAGTGAGTGGCACCGTATTGACGAGGGAGGACACACCTAATTTTGTCCCACAACAATTGCTCATAACTCCACCCTAGGTAAGTTAAATGCTACCAGTAAATTCTAGCTTAGTTGTAAACATATGATGAGTGTTTCAAGTTCTCCATACATATGTCTTTCTGTGTAATTTTGTGAAAACGACAAAGGAAAGTTTAAATGTTACGATATCGGTGACTTGTGTGCACGCCCGGTGTTGACATGATTTTCAAACGTTCCGAGATCAAAGAAGCTTCGAGTATAGTGCAGTCAAGTCTTCCACCCATGGTAAGCGTTTTCAAATATAATGAAACTCAAACGTTACGATATCGGTTACTTATGTGTATGCCCTATGGTCACCTTTTATGTAACGATGTCGATGACTATTGATGTATGTTGCAATAATTTTCCTGATTACTCTTGCTCTCGTCATGTGTATCTATTTGAATTATTTTGAATTATATCAGAATAAGGAGATCATTTGCTTGTTTGGTTCTAGGTGGCATGGACACGGGACGTTTTTACGGAGTCAGACCCCCGACACCTCCTTTAGTCTGCAGAGACCAACCCCGGTCTGACTCTGAATGTTCAGACATTGATGATGGGGATGACAGTGGTGATGAATATATTCTCACTCAAGAGGATAACGCTCAGTTGAGGCATGATCTGATGCTTGATTTTGAAGGTAAATCTCTCTCTCTCTCAAATTTGTATAGGGCTTAGAATGACTGGTTTCATGCGCGTGAATAAAATAAAATAGTTATTTGATACCTATTTGTTTTGCTTGATTGTCAATAAGGTATATCCTTACCACAAAATGTTTGTCAATACAATGTGATCAATGTGTTTCATATTCAATAGGATATACACATTGTGCACCTCTAAGTTTGGTTGTCAGTGGCTATAAATGCACTGCAATGACTCATGTTATTACAGTGCACATAAACAATAAAATTCACTACCATATACAAGTATTTGTGTACTATTTATGTTTTTCTATATTCCAGATGAAATGAGAGTTGTGACTGGAAGGTCAAGAAGAAGAACAATGATATTTAGATATAATGATATTAGGTTAGTCATTCCCAACCACAAAAAATAAGAGGCTATTCATGGACAACTTCTTCTCAACAGTTCCTTTGTATTTTTAAATGTTCAAAAGAGGGATATTGTGCATGGGAACCATTCGTAACAACAGGCTGACTGGACTGAACATGATATCTGATAAGGACTTCAAATAAAAAGGCAAATCTGCACATGTAGAATATGAGGGCAGAATAGAAACATGTCCTGAGGCTGTACGGGTTGTTAGATGGAATGACAACAACATGCTTCATGTCAACCATGGGATCAGCCTAGCCGGTCGCAACAATATCTCATTGGGATAAATCAGTATCCACAACAGAAAACAACCGAAGTAAACTGTCCTGCTCTCATCAAGCACTACAATACTGATATGGGAATAGATAAAATAATTGCACTCATTGCTTTCTACAGGATGTTTTTCAGGTCTAAAAAGTGGTACCACAGATTCTTTTTTCACTTTGTGGACCTGAGTATCTGTAATGCATGGTTGATGTACAGGAGGGACATCACTGGTTTGAACCCTAATTCTAAATATCTCAATCTTCATAACTTGATATTGAATTCATAACAAGCTAGTTTTGTCTTCATGTCTAAGGATGCAAAACAAACCTTTAGCAGTGAAAAAGAAAGGTCGGCCATTAAATTCTGCAATTGATGAAAGGCTAGAAGAAAAAAAGCAGAAGCGTCACATTACAAAACCTATACCAGCAAAGCCTATCAGAAATGATCAGATTGGCCACTTCCCTATCAATCGACCAAAAAGAGGGAGATGGGGAAAAAAAAAAAAAAAAAAAAAAAAAAAAAAAAAAAAAAATCCACTGATGAATGTATTTTTTTTGCCTAAAAAATAAAGGAAACTCAATTATATAACACTTTACTCTTGAAAGTTTAGTATCTTATAGTTTAAGGTATTTTTCTGACTTTCAAATTGTAAAAAATATTTTTGTAATTTATAGTCATTCCCAATGTACAAAAAAAGGCTTTCGTTGGAATTTTTTGGAATTTGCAAAACTACATTTTTTGAAACTTTGAGACCTTCTGAACCAGGAAATCAATGTTTACATTTTTTTCAATTACAGTATGGCGGCCATCTTGGATATTCAAAATGGCGGCCATATTGTATGTATTTCACATTATCTCCACTTCTAATGCTCATAGTCGATTTTGGTGTCTAACCATACATTTTTAGGGGCAAGGAATCCAATGAAACAACCCACAATGGGCTACACATAACCTCTGGCACTGTGGATTGGATTAATAGTATTTTTAAGACAAAAAAAATTGTCCACTTCCAATACATGGCTCTCTCTGCTTTCAGGTTTGTATACTAGTAAAGAGTACCTGATCCATGAGTGAAATGTGTTGCCTAACAGAAGCAACTTGCATATTGCATGCTAGACACTCTGCAACAAGATCGAAGCAGTGTGGCATCGCCCGTGTAGGTGGACCCGGGTTTGATACCAGGCAGTTTCGTCCTCACATTCATTAATATTTACTGGTGAGTATGAAGATTAAGAATAATGAGTTTTATCACTTTCTATCTCACATTCATAAATTTTTATGGTGGATATTAGTTAAGAATAATGAGTTTGATTAATTTATATCTTATTATATACGGACCTACGGGGAGTTCACTTACCTCCCCATATGATGCCCAAGTTAACTATTTCCTGTTTTCCTTGCTACTTCCTGATCCGGAATTAATTTTATTATATTTCTGTTTCATTCTATTCACATTTTTCCTGCTACATTATTTTATTATTATCTAGCTTTTATAATTAATTTTGAATGATTTTTATTACCGAAGTTAACTGTTTCCTGGTTTTGCTCTCCCTCCAAATGCTCATAGACTTATGATAGGATAGGATTAATCCAATTTTTTTAAAGACAAAATAAGAAAAAATAATGCCCAAATTGTCCGCTTCTAATACATGGTTCTCTCTGCTTTCAGGTTCTTATGCAAGTGAAGACTACCTGAACCATGAGTGAAGTTCCCCAACTTAGACCAGGACGCTCGTCCAAAACTACAGACTACAAAATCTGCATTGTATGCTAAAAAGAAGCTGGAACTTTAGTGCTGTAACCAAGAGTGAACTCTTACAACCGTCTTCTGGAATCAGTCAAGGAGCGGGCCAGCTTACATGATGCCGAGTGTGTTGCACTACAGAAGCGACTTGCAGATTGCATGCAAGAGACACTGCAACAAGATCAAGCAGTGTGGCATCGTGCGTGCTACGCCAGCATCACCAACCCGATCCAGAGCAGACGCGCGCGAGACCGACATGAACATTCCATACTGACCGGGACACACACACCAAGAGTGAGAGGGCGCAGGTCAAGAAGCGCTGATGACGCGACGAAGGAGACTGCTTCCGCACCTTTCACTAGATCTTCAACATGGCCCTTGGACAAGGATCTGAGTTTCTTTTGCCAGCAGAGAGGTGATGAGAAACTGTTCACTGTAAGAACTGCAAATGCTGGACAAGCCCTGAAAAGAGCAATGAAATCTTGCATAGACCCTTAACTCAGAACTAGGTACAGCACTTGTATTGCTGATGGTGACGTGCATGCAATGGATGTGCAGTACCATAAGTTATGCTGGACCAAGCACGTCTTCCATTCCCAAAGGGATTACAGCAAGGAAGCTCAGAGAACAGAACAAGATCCAACGCAAGTTGCAAGTCTAATTGAACTGATCAAAATCATACAAAATGAGGCAAAGGATGGTGCATACCATTCGATGCAGGACATTGAATACGTATGTCACACTGCTCGGCGGTTCAGAGGCCCTGGCAAATCATTCCCCTGCCTATAGTAGGCGTTGGCTGAAAGAACAAATCCTGTCTGAATTGCCAGCATTAAAATCAGCACGACAGAAAAACATGAGGGATTCAGCAGTCTTGTACTGTCCTGATGCATGCGAAGCTGACATGGTTCATGCTGCTTTAATTGAAGATGACATGGACAGCATGAAAACCCTCTACAAAGCTGCTCAGATCATTCGTTATCGAATTGAAGAGTTCACTAGGTCCACGAAGAAGCCAGGTTCAAGTTCAACAGTGGTGACCAGTACGCTAGAAGATGTACCAGTAGAACTGTACACCATGCTCCGCTGGATCATAGCAGTACCTGGAGACAAGCTGAAAACAGAAGGTC
The DNA here is from genome assembly GCA_016584305.1 of Chionoecetes opilio. NCBI lineage: Eukaryota > Metazoa > Arthropoda > Malacostraca > Decapoda > Majidae > Chionoecetes > Chionoecetes opilio. The sequence continues at coordinate 57,742 of JACEEZ010021024.1, forward strand.
GGACAATTGCTGTGGACAAAGCTGCACTAACCCTAAGCCAAAACTTGATGTTTGCCTCCAAGTCCAAGAGGCAGGTCATGCTGAAGCCACGGGACGACGGTGCTGGATTCCGGGCTCAACAAACCAGGGAAAACCCGCAAGTGCTGGGATTGGCCTTAACTGTCCACCACGACACCAGAAACAAGACACTGCTGGACCTTCTGAATGCCCAGGGCTACTGTGTGTCATACAGCCGTGCCCTTATCATAGAAATTGCCCTCGCCAATGCAGTGGTGGAGAACACAAAGCAGTTCCTGGGGCTCTATGTGCCATCTTTCCTGAAGAAAGGCACCTTTGTGTTCTTCGCTGTTGACAACACTGACTTTGCTGACGATACTTTTGATGGCAAGGGTACCACCCATGGGACAGTTACTGTTGTTTACCAGGGGGCTGATGCACCTGGAGAGCCAATCGCCCCACCTCTGGAGATTGGTGATTCAAAGTCAAGGAGTCTCTCGGTGCTGTCACATCACACACCAATACTAACATGCGAAAAGCCAAAAACAACACCACACAAGAGGGTGAATGAGCTCACCATCAACAACTCTGATGTAGAGGCCAGCTATCAGCTCAAACAACTTGGATGGCTGATTGCGTTCATCCTTTCTAGGACGAAGGAAGGTTCAAGCAAGGTTCAAGAGATATATTTAGTTTTCTGATAAATGAATTAGCACCATGTATAAATTAGCGTTAACTAAATAAATAACCTCATCAATCAGGAAAATTACCCGATTGATGATTTTATTTATTTATTTAATGCTAATTTATGCATGGTTCTAATTCATTTATCAGAAAACGAAAAATATCAATGGAAAGCTAATAAAATTGCGCTTCTATTGATACCCTTCATGATAAAAGTTGACTCGCAAAGTTTTAAATGGCGAAGAGTTGAAGTGAATATTAAATTCATGCATATTTCTTCAGTCTCGTAATGGCATTTCTTTAACGTGTTTTACTGTTTTTTATTTGATAATATTATAGAACAAACATTTACAAAGATTACAGTATATCATATATACTGATAAACCAGTCTATATGATCCGTATATATACAGTAAAAGCCTTATAACTCGGCACGATAGGGGCTCTGGCCCTTGCCGAGTTATTCAATGTGCTGAGTTATGCAATGTCCTCCTCTGATATGGGTATATAAAAAAAAAAAAAAAAAAAAAAAACAGTACAGGGAGGTCCCGAAGATACGAGGAGTTAGGTTCCACCTGGCATACTCGTAAAGCGAAATCTCGTATAACGAAGCACATAACTAATGGTAAAATAAAGGTTTGGTTCCAGGACTCCATCAATTATATATATATAAAAAAACAAAAACAAAAAAAACAACATGTTTTTCAAGCTAAAATAAACTATAGCAAACACAACAAACACACAGCGTCTATATTACCCACACTGTACTACCTATTCTGTAGAAAAAGCATTCTGAAAGAGAAAATAGCACACAAAATAACATAACTGCAGATTAATTAAACATAAAACATGTATAACAAGCAAAAAAGACATTGTAATGTATGGGACGCCACGTGATACAAGAGAAGGTAGTGTAGGGGTTCCAAGGTTGGGGCCCCACACCTGCTAATTACCCTTCAGGTCACGCGTTGCTAGGGGTGACCTGACTGCGGTCCCAAGGTTGGGGCCGCACACCTGCTAATTACCCCTAAATGTCAGGCCGCACCATATGCTTAATTACCCTTCAGGTCACGGCTTGCTAGGGGTGACCTCACTGGGGTCAACCAAATCACCCTTTGTCCAGCCAGGGAGTGGTAGGGCGTGCATTTTGAACTTGATAATTTTACTCACCCTAGTTTGAATGTCGTATCATTGGATTTTCGATCTCGTATATTGAAAATAGACCCTAATTTACACATCTCGTATCATCGGATTCTCGTATACCGAATGCTCGTATAACGGGACCTCCCTTTACTGTAAAAGCATAAAAACTACACTTACCAATGAACGGGTAGCAGCAGGCATGTAATCCAAGCAGAGCAGAGCCTTGTTGTAACATGTAGAAGATGTTAGGGGGACTCAGTCGCATTTTAACACTGGTATCACTTTAATCACTTTATAATCACAACTCTGTACTATATTGTATCGAGTGTACTGTACCTGTACAACCTAATTTTACATCACTTGAGCACTTAATTACTGCAACACTATGCCCTGTCCATTAACTCTACCTTCGACTGCGAGTGCATGGGAGGACACAGGGGGGCGGCATGAGCCTCTAATCACAGGCGTCACTATAAGAATCCTGCCTGCGCCACCACGGGCGAGGGCCAACTATCACAGCCATGAATCTGAGCGGCCCTCCGACTTAAGGGCCATTGTGCAACAGGCCGATATTCCGTGCGCAGTCCAGATTTACAGTGGTCTATGTCACATACCATCATTATACGTGGTCATTGTTCACTTTTTGTCTTCTCCTAATTAAATCAATATGTCATGCCAGCTCTGTTGTGAATGCAATAGGAGCACTGTATGATTGCTCTAGTACTTTCCATGGCAGCTACAAGATCAAGTGAATAATTTTGACTGAGTAGAAATGGAACAAAATCATAGCAATTACCACGAGCAGTCATGGTATGTGACTACAAATACGAGCATAAGTATAATGATTTATTGCAGAAACACTGTTCCATTATATTCCTCGCCCTTGAAGATGTATATTTAGACACCAAGATCAGATGTCTACCACCATTAGAAGCAGAGATTTCGTGAAATCAATGTGAAAATGGCCGCCATTTTGAAAATCCAAGATGGCCGCCATATTGTGATTGAAAAAAATGTAAACATTGATTTCCTGGTTCAGTAGGTCCTAAGCTTTATGAAAATGTATAGTTTTGCAAATCTCCATAAAACTCCAACGAAAGTACATAAGGAACTGGACGATTAACTCAAAGCCAAGTCGTACATGTGAATCACTGATAAAGGAACGTTTCAGTATTTCTTACATATATTTTTTATTTTGTGATTTGAGGTATGATTAGTAATAAGGAAAGGAAATCTTAAAAGAAAAACATAACGAACATTTTTTTCCTTACTGAAATCATAATGCAAGCCATAAGGGGTTAAACGACTACTTGCTAAACTATACTACAAGTCAAATTCGCTTCTTATCATGTGAATTTTTTCCCCACAAATGTCAACTCTCGACAGCCTATTCATATAGTTAACGTGTACAGGAGAACCTCGTTTATCCGGCACCCTCGGGGGGGAGCGCATGCCGGATAACTCATTTTGCCGTTGTTTTGAGAGTTACTCTTATGGAATCCCCCAAAATCCCCCTTTTTTTTTTTTTTTTCCCATCACAAGGAACTGGCCAAGGGCACAACAAAAATGGGTAACACAAAGGCCGCTTAGTTGCCAGTCCCTATAAAGAAGAGTCAGAGAATAAAATAAAAAAGTGGGGTGAGCCAATTTAGTTCGGGAGGTGTCTTGTTACTCTTCTTTTGAAAAGATGTAAGTCATAGGAAAGTGGAAAAACAGAAACAGGAAGAGAGTTCCAGAGTTTATCAGTGGGGAAAAAAAAAAAAAAAAAAAAAAAAAAAAAAAAAAAAGCCTGGGTCAATTAGTGCCGTTGTTTTGAGGCTGCCGTTGTTTTAAATGCCGGTTAAACGAGGTTCTCCTGTATTAAGAAAGCAAAATAATTCAAATTTCCTTCTTTTATGACGCTTTCGAACAACGGACTGGAAGGCTTTCAGTAAAAATCGGCTCTTCTTCATCTTTTTGTGACCTGTGTCACTCGTGCACTGTTGGCCTGAATACCTTCCTTTTCTATTCATCTCTTACATCTATTTACTTTGACAGTGCTGCCCCTGTATTGCATACACATTTCTTGAGATACCTCTATCTACAGTAGTACTACTGTTCCAGTTATTCCTAGCACTGAAATCCAACTGTGCTTCCCATAGCTGCAACACACACACACACACACACCATGTACAACAAAATTATTAAGCTTTTACTCGAGTGATCGATGTGACACAGGAAAGAGAGGGGTGGGTCGATTGTATATACTTGGACCTAAAGAAGGCATTTGACAAGGTACCTCACAAGAGACTGCTCTGGAAGCTAGAACATGTAGGAGGATTGAAGGGTGGTTTGCTGAAGTGGATGGAAGACTTTTTGAGCAACAGAGAGATGAGAACAGTAATAAAAGATCAAAAGTCAGAATGGTGCAGTGTGATAAGTTGAGTTCCTCAAGGATTAATATTGGCCCCAGTGATGTTCTTGGTCTATGTAAATGATATGACAGAGGGAGTGAACAGTTATATGAGTTTATTTGCTGATGATGCTAAATTACTAAGAAAAGTAGAAAGTAAAGAGGACTGTGAGGATTTACGAAAGGATCTAGATAAGATTTTCAGATGGAGTCAACTATGGGAAATGGAGTTTAATGCTAAAAAGTGTAAAGTGATGGAAATGGGCAGTAGCAAAAAGAGACAGAGAGGAAAGTATTCGATGGAAAATGAATGGATAATCAAAACAAAGGTCAAAAAAGATCTGAGAGTATGGATTAAGGACAATTTGTCACCAGAGAAGCATATAAACAAGATCACAGGAGATACATATCAGATGCTGAGGAATATAAGAATGGCATTCAAATATCTGGATGAAGAGATGATTAAGAAATTGTTAACATCTTTGATTCGACCAAGGTTGGAATATGCGGCAGTGATTTGGTCACCACATAAAAAGAAGGATATAAGGAAGATTGAGAGAATACAAAGAGCAGCCACAAAAATGGCTCCAAGCCTGAGAGATTTACCATATGAGGAAAGACTTTCAAGACTAAAACTCCCAACTCTTGAGAAAAGAAGAGAAAGGGGAGATTTTATAGCAGTGTATAGAGCATCAATGGGTCTGGAAAAAATTGATAGAGAAGATCTGTTTATGTGGGACGATAGAAGTGCAAGAGGTCACGAGAAGAAATTGAAAAGGACAACAGGCAAGAGGGATATAAAAAAATACAAGCATATATAATATAAAAATACAAGCGTATAGAAGCATAGAAGCCTGGAACAACCTTGATGCAGAAGTGATTAATGCAAGAAGTATTCAGGACTTCAAAGGCAAACTGGATAATAGTAGATTTGGAGACGGGACAGTACGAGCATAGCTCTTTTCCTGTATGTTACAACGAGGTCAATACAACTAGATAAATACACACACACACACACGGAGGACCAGACGGAGTGTCGGGTTATGTTTTAAAAGAGTGCAGAAAGCAGTTGGTCGAACCAGTATATGATATAATAAAGTGCTCATTAACAACAGGAAAAGTGCCAAAGGAGTGGAATCGAGCAGATATTGTGCCTATATATAAAAATAGGATGAAGGATGAACCACTAAATTATAGACCAGTGTCATTGACTAGCACAGTATGCAAGATATGTGAGGAAATAATAAAGATGCAATGGACGGAATACTTAGAAAATGAAGGTATAATAACAGACCGGCAGTATGGTTTTAGGAAAAAGAGATCATGTGTGATCAACTTAATAAGCTTTTACTCAAGAATAATTGATACAACACAAAAAAGAGATGGGTGGGAAGACTGTGTATATCTAGATCTTAAAAAGGCATTTGATAAAGTACCACATAAGAGACTACTTTGGAGATTGGAAAATATAGGAGGAATCACAGGGGTTATCAAAACTTGGATGGAAAGTTATCTGAGAGGAAGAGAAATGAGAACAATAGTGAAGGATGAAAAGTCTGAATGGAGAAACGTATTTAGTGGGGTACCACAAGGATCAGTGTTGGCACCAATAATGTTCACGATCTATGTCAATGACATGACGGAGGAAATAAATAGTTATATTAATTTATTTGAGGATAATACGTCAATGACATGACGGAGGAAATAAATAGTTATATTAGTTTATTTGCGGATGATGCAAAACTATTAAGAGAAATAAGAAGCTATAAAGATTGTGAAACATTACAAAATGACCTGAACAAGATCTACGAATGGAGCAGAAGATGGGAAATGGAATTTAATGTAAATAAGTGTCACGTGATGGAAATTGGAAAAAGCGAAAAGATATAAATGGCCTTATAAAAGGGGAACTGAAATAATTGCAATGGTTCATGAAGAAAAGGACCTGAGAGTGATAATGCAGAATAACCTACAACCAGAAAAAAATATAAATAAAATATTTGGAGATACATACAGGATGTTAAATAATATTAGAGTGGCATTTCATTACATGGACACAAATATGATGAAAAAGATAATTACTACAATGATCCGACCAAAAATGGAATATGCTGCCATTGTATGGTCCCCATATAAAAAGAGGCATGTGAAAAAGTTGGAGAGGATACAGAGAATGGCAACAAAGATGGTACCAGAGCTAGAATAAATTTCTTATGAGGAAAGGTTGAAGGAAATAAAGTTACCAACACTCGAGCAAAGAAGAGAAAGAGGAGACTTAATTACAATTTTTAAGCTGATAACTTAGATGGAAGAATAAGACAATGAGAAACTATGGACTCGGAAACAATGAAAAGGTCGATACACAAGAGGACATACAAAAAAACTAGGAAAAGGGAGATGCCTGAACAACATAAAAGAAGTAGGCTACAAGTTCCCTCATAGAAATGTAGAAGTTTGGAATGGACAAAATGAGGAGGTAATATCGGCACATAATGTGCATCAATTGAAAGAAAGACTGGATAAATGTAGAAACGGAGACGGGACCACACGAATGTAGCTGAGGCCCTGCAAGCAAAACACAACTAGGTAAATACAACTAGGTAAATACACACACACACTAATAAAATGCTAAAAAAACTACTAAAACTACTACATTACAAAATGACGTGAACAAGATCTACGAATGGAGCAGATGGAAAATGGAATTTAATGTGAAAAAGTCTTATGTGATGGAAATTGGAAAAAGCGGAGATATAATGGCCATATAAAATGGGAAAAGAAATAATTACAAAGGTTCATGAAGAAGAGGACCTGAGAGTGATAATGCAGAATAACCTACAACCAGCAAGACATATAAATAAAATATTTGGAGATACATACAGGATGTTGAAGAATATTAGAGTGGCATTTCATTACATACAGAAATGATAATATAATTACTACAATGATTCGTCCAAAAATGGAATATGCTGCCATTATATGGTCCCCATATAAACTTTTGCATGTGAAAAAGTTGGAGAGGATACAGAGAATGGCAACAAAGATGGTACCAGAGCTAGAAGAACTTTCTTATGAGGAAAGGTTTTAAGAGATAAAATTACCAAAACTTGAGCAGAGAAGAGAAAGAGGAGACTTAATAACAATTTTTAAACTGATAAGTAAGATGGAAGAAACAGAAAATGAGAGACTACTGACTCGGAAGCAGAGAAGGTCGATACACAAGACATACAAAAAAATTAGGAAAAGGGAGATGCCTAAACAACAAAGAAGTACAGGTTCCCTCATAGAAATGTAAGTTTGGAATGGACTAAATGAGGAGGTGATATCAGCAAAGAATGTGCACCAGTTGAGAGAATGATTGGATAAATGTAGATACGGAGACGTGACCTTACGAGTGTAGCTCAGGCCCTGTAAAACACAACTAGGTAAATACACTCTGTTTCTCTCTATCTCCAAAATCTATCCTTCTACCTTACTGGAGATTATCCTCTCACACTCCTAGCATTTATTCCGTTTCTATATATCTTTCTTGCAATTTCATTCTCATTGTGGAAATTATCCACTGACCGCCCTCTGAATTGTTCGAGTGGTGGTTTTGTTCTCCCCCCCCCCCCCACTTGTGATGGAGGAGGTGTTGTTTGCTCACCGTAGGGGAGAGCAGGAATATATATAAAAAAAAAATAATTGACCGAGACTGACATATCCCCGGACCTCGGATTTTGTCCGGCAAATCCAATATCCGGGAAATCGAGGTCCGGGAAATAGAGGTTTGTGTGTATATACACATATATATAATTATAATGGTATTGGGTAGAATATAAGGTAATTTAAGTAAGATATAAGTGTTGGGATATGATAAATGAACATTCCCAGTGGTATTAACCATTATCACCTTAATTAGAAACGGCTGGTCATTGGCTGCCGTCATTAGATTCTCGCCACCGAGGGTTTGACACGAGATATTTTTACGTGGCTTGCCGGCCCTCGGTGAAAGGAGTCAGTGCACTTTCAGATTCTCTCAGAGCAACATCTCTTACTTATCTTCTCTGATTAAATCGAAAAGAATTGTATATACCTTTTGCATATAATAAGTGAAAAACCATAGGACGTGTCTTATCGACACAGCGATTATATCCGCCGCGTCAGTGTTGTTTGAACCTGCCCTGACGCCCATATCAAAACACTCAGTTCCGCCTCATCTCT